>KE157914.1:8204-21318 GCA_000411055.1 Leavenworthia alabamica
AAGAATTTATTATAATCTACATTTATTTATTTATTAATATATTTTCTTTGATTTTTTATTTTATTTTCTATATATATTTTATTTGATTAGTGCATATTTTTATGATAAATATTATCATACGTAAAATATATTTTTCTTGTTTTATAAAGTTAACAATATAATTTTTAAAAACCCGCATGTAGTTTTACTCTACACTATAAAAGAGCTGTTAAACTCTCCTACTTGCGACACGTGACGGTCTATATGAGCAACACGCGTAATTTTTTATTTTTTAGTCCCTAGGTTTATTACTTATTTATTCATTTATCTCAAATTTTCTAAAAATCCATAATAATTTTATTCATTTATTTGGATTACATCTGTCAATATCTTTCGTTTTCCCAAATCTATCTTTTTAAATTTTTTAATTTCAATTAATTTCGAAAATTCACAAAAAGTTGCGTTCGTTCTCATTTTGTGTACGAAAACAAGATGGAGAGAACTAAATGCACAAGAAATTTGAATCGTAAATTGAAAATCGACGGGATGCAAATTATGCAAAATGCGACGGATATGAAGACATAATTGGCGCTGGAAATGTTCAATCTCAAAGAAACTTCTAATTGTAGGTATAATACGTAAATGAATCACCGATTTAGGAGGTTAGTATCAACATAAAATTTAGCATGTGTTATATTTTTTTTATTTTATAAACTTTTCATATTTTTCTACTAAAATTATAATCACTTTTTCTCATTTATTATTGTTAATTAAGTAAAAATTATTAAACACATTAATATACATTATTAAAAAAATATTTGAAAGAAACTAAAAACTAATATGATATATGTCAATTTTATCATATTCAACTTTTATTTATTTTTTTCTTTATTTTTTGTATAAACTTTCTGAACAATCATCTTTTCGTATTTCTTTTTCTCTGAAATGTTTTAAAATTATCTCCAAAATAATTTAATTTATACTAAACAATTCAGTTCATCTGACACTACATATTTTCCAACGATCAAAATACTATTTAAATAAATCTGGTTTAAAAATTGAAATTTTTTTATTTGAAGTCATATATGCTAATAGTTTATTACCATATGCAGATTCAGCTCCAAGTGAGTCCTCCAATTTTGTTGGAAAGATGTAATGATCATGTAACACGGTTTTATATTTTTCTTTAATGTTTTTCTCAAGTCATTTAGTATAATTTTTAATTTAATTAAATTATTTTATTTTATTTATACAATAGTAGATTTTTCATAGTCTTTCATAGTCTGTAACTATTTTCTCTAAATTTATTATTATCAAATAAATATAAATTACTAATTTTACTTAATAATTATTAATATCTTATGAAGAATTTAAAATACTCTCTCTATATGGATAACAATTGACAACACTAACAATTAACATGTGTACTAATTTATTTTAATTATAATTTTTAATTTATTTTAATTATTAATTTTTTTAATTCATATAATTATAAATTTTTCATATTCTTTCTACTCAAAATTGTAACTACTTTCTCTTCATTTATTATTATCATTTAAATATAAATTATTATTTCACTTAATATTTACTGATATCTTATGAATAATTTTAAATCAATGTTTATGAATAATCTTTTAGCGGATATCTTAATATGTTCGTTTTTTTTTTTTAGTGAGTTACTAAAATTTTGATGTATAATATAATCATGATTATATTAATATTTTTTTTCTTTGATATCAATAAAAATTACTCATTTCATACATAAATTTTAGATGCTACGGAAGTTAACAGATGTGTTTATGTGAAATGTAGAAAAATAAAAAAATTAGATAGTGATATTGATGGTATGGAGAGTGATTGATAGTGATGTTGATGCTCCTGAAAGGTACGAAGAAAAAAGACAAAAAACAATGATACAAAAATGTGATTAGTACAATAAAAAATGTCGGAGAATCGAGACGAAGAGAAAAAATACGTAAAAATAAATAGATTAATTCTAACTATCATTTTATGTGTAAACAAGTACATATCAAGATTTTATCCATTTAATTATATTGATTAACTCACATAAATTTTTACGAAAAAAAATTTGTGCTTGATTTGTTGATCTAACTTTTAAGATATAATTGCGTTATTTGCGTTCTTCTTATGCAACATATTACAAATATAAAAATAATACAGATTAGTTGTATGTTGTATCTTGATTCAATAAACTTTCAAAATTATTTAGTTAGTTATTAATATTTTGTTTTTATTACTTATTTTATGATTTGTTATATTTTACAATAATTTATGTAATAATTCTCGTTATAATTTTTTTATTATATATTTNAGTTGTACAAATTATAACGTAAAAATATATAAAAGAAGAGAAAATAATTTAACTATTTTTAAAATTAATATAAAAATAAAAAAAATTTAATTTATAAAATTATCAAACCAATACACTCGCGCGTAGCGCAATTCAAACCCTAGTTAGTAGTTAATTTTAATGTATTCAAACTCAATTTTAGTTTCATCTTTCATCTTCGCTAACACTAAATCTCCTCTGCCCTTCACTCTCTCGCAGGTCCACATTTTTTTATTATTCTTCCGTTTTGTTTTATTGTTTTAGTTAATCTTTGATGTATGGGATTCAATTGTGTAACTTGAGAAACTGTATTCACTCTATATATATAATTTTTCCTATTTTTTTATGTTCTAGTTGTTAGTCAGATTTAAAATTTTATATTATTCGGATCTATATCATCAAAACTTATTAGTTTATTATTTGATTATGTATTATTAAGATAGTTACAATATAATTTAATCACATGGTAAATTATCCATACATAAAAAAATAAAAAATTATAAAATACTCTAATATTTTTTTAATATATATTAAATAATATATAAACTAATTAAAATATATATTTTAAATATATTTTTCGAATGTGAAACCAGTGGATGATATAATAGTTTCTAGATTATTTGTTTATTATTTATAGATAGTCTTTAATTTTTTATAATAACTAAATATCATAGTTACAGTTTTTGCTTCGTATAAGTATAATGATTATGGACCATCAAAAGTTAATACGTCTCTGACAACAACAAGCATTGCCAACTAAAAAAATTCATAGCAATTAAAAAACTTAAGTATTTTTATGTGGAGTTATTGAAACCACGTAAAAAGTTTTAAGTAATGAACGCTTAAATTACTTGAGTGGACCTCTTATGTAGTGATTGAGCAAACAAACACATGCATATATGAACGAGGGAATATGAAAGAAGAATAAAATTAAAAATAATAATATTAAAAACTATGGTTTAGAATTAGTTGTCCTTAGCATCTTTTGACTTTACTTAATTAACTCCAAATCTTTAGTAATATTCGTTTTTTACTTCCATTTTTATATCATTTTCTTTAGCTTACGTTTCGATTTTACATTTGTCCTTAGTTACAAAAAGATTACTTTTTATTCCTTTCGTTTTTTGATGGGTTAATCAATGTATGTTATATAGAGATTGTACTTATATGTTTGGGAATCTCTCTCATAATTCTAAACTTATAATAAGTGCTTGTTTATACAATAAGTCTCTCAAAAATCTTATAGAGTCTTGTTTTTGATCCATATATATTTTAATTTTTTGGATCATATGTATTATAATATTGAAAAAAAGAGAATATAGATGCTGAAATAGCCAAGTTTATCCTTGAGAATATTTCTAGAAGTTAAATGTAACGAGTGGAGTTAATTAAGATGATGATATATGCATGCACTATCATTCATTATATATAACCCTAAAACCAAACACAATTGTTTCATATCATAAAGAAAAAAGCAAATTAAATTTAGGGACCGAGTCTCGAATATAATAACATGACTTTGTCATATGCATGCAGGAGCACGAAGATGAAGGATGATAACTATATTAAGGAGAGGTAAGTGTATAATGAGAAAGGTGACAGAAGAGAGTGAGCACACATGGCTACCAACCATGCTCACGTTCGAAAGCTCTGTGTGCTCACCCTCTTCTTGTCTCCATCTCTCTCTCTCTATATATAAGTATGTTTATATTTATACATCAATCATGGCAGCTAAACACTCGGTGTACCGATAGATAATGAGTGTTATGAATCTTAATTATGATCATATATGTCTTGTTTACTAATCTTTTATGTTCATTAATGCTTTTATTATACGAATCATATTATATATACACATCGATCATCCGTCACTAGCTATAAGATTAAGATATATAGCCTTAACTCGTTGTATGTAAACTGCTAAATAGTTGTCTCAAAGCTCGGAGTCGGACTAATCATAACTATATTTGTGTACATAGACGGATGTAGAGATTACTTTTATAAGCGTTAGAAACCAAAATTTAATTTAAAATATAATTTATTAGTGTGAAACATTAATATAAAACAAATAGACTATATATGTTTGCAGATTTTATAGGTGTAATTTGACACTTTATGTGTTTTTATTTTCTGAATTGATATTTTTTTTACGGAAAAACGAGAAATAATTTTACTTTATTTTTTTATTTTTTTTGTCAAAACTTTTACTTTATTTTAAAACTAAAATTATGTTATAGTTATAGTAATGGTCAATTCTCAAAAATACTTCTAAATTAACTTTAATTTTCATAAATACCACTGAAATTAATTTAAGAAAAAATTACCACTTAATAATTCAATTGAATTAAAAATTAGATTATATTTTGAAAAATTATACAAAACCCAAACAATAAATACTAAACCCAACCACTAAATACTCAACCCAAATAATAAAAAACTAAATCCAACCACTAAATACTCAACCCTAACATTAAATTAAAAATATAATTTTTAAAAAATGGTATTTATGTCTAATTAAAAAAACAATGTAATTTTCCTATAAACTATAAATGATGGTATTAAAAAGAATTACTCTACAAAATAAATAATACTTAATTATACCGATATTGTTGTACCAGTTCTCCATAGTTGTACTAAATAAATAAAAAACTAACTAGATTATAACCCACGAGCTTCGCATCGTGGGGAAATATTAAAAGTTTATTTTAATAATGTTATTTTTATCACCTAAAACAAAAATTTAGTTAGTTTAATAGCAATTTCAACAAACATATTTTGATTGAATCGTATAACCAAATCACTATTCAATCTCAAGAATCAAATAAGATATAAATCGATTAAGAGAATTAAAAAAAAATCATATTAAACTTACATATAAAGTCATTAAAAAATTGAAGATAATAGAAAAATACATAGAAAATCAATATACGATTTAAGAAGAAAATGAAAATAAGTTGCAGAAGTAAGAAGAATACACTATTTATAGATTAGAAAAAAAATATTTTTTAGATGTAGAAAATATTTTTCGAATATGATATTGATATGATTTTTAGAATATTTGAAGTATATTCTAAAACAAATTAAAAATGCTGTTAAAATTGTTAGAATATTCGAAGTATATTCTAAAACAAATTTAAAGTATATTCTGGTTATTTTATTCTCTGTAAATTTAAGATATGATATTATTTATTTACCAATCTAATCATTTTATTAATATATAGAAAATAGTATAATAATGCAATGATAATTTTTGTAATATTCGACGTCTATGTAGTAGATTGTTGAAAAAAAAAAAATAATTATACCAATTGTACCAAATCTGATAAATTCGAAATCTAGACCCGTGTTTTGTGTTAAAACCATTTCAGAAAGCATCTTTTAATTGGTATCACTTAAAATTACAAATATATAATCCAATTTGGTCATAAAAATATATAATTAATAAAAAAGAACCAAATTAGAACATATTTTTTGATCTTGATTGTCAGTTAATTATTGTTATTTTCTAATACTTCTTCATTATTCGGGTATATCCTCATTTGTGCCCATCAAAAAGTCAAAACAAAAATAAATTAGATTTTTGGTCAACTTTCTGATACTATTAGAAAATAAACCAAACATTTTAATTTTTATTCAGGCAAATTAAAACATATTTTTTTCGTAAATTTGATTTGGCTGAGTAAAATTTAATTCTTCTCATCAACAAAACACTATAAACTATTCTATTTACGACAGCTATATATTTTTATTTCATAGGTTATTGCTGTTATTTTAATAATTATATTCTCGTTGGTGTACACATATGCAAATATTATACAATTGACTGGACATTAAAAAATCTTTACTTCAACCCTACAAAATATCATATATATAGTACTAGAAAACTTAGGAAAACAAAGCTGTACAATAATAATAATAATTAACTAATTGGCCGTCCAGATAATTTGAATTTTATAAGTATTAAATGTGTATTTAAATCTTATTTGCCAAAGTAATTTATATATTCAGGACTGCAAAATCCTTATTGGTGATCACCTAAAAAATTATAATTTGCTCAAATTTTATTTATTTGTTCCTAAAGTCAATAAACATATTAAATATTTTAACAACAAGTTAACTATCATACAATTCTATGAGTCTACTTCGTATTTTTTTTATCTTAAAATAAAAAATCTATGCACAAATTAATTCTAGAACCTTGTTATAAAAACATATCTAAAACAATCATTGTTCGACAACTATATAATCAAATATATTTTAACACTTGTTCCTAAACTATCCATATATATATATATTGATATCAAATACAATATATAGACTTTGATCATAGAGATACGCATCAATACAAATTAAATACATGGTGGTTATGTTGACGCTAGAGATGAATGGAAGTGGTGGTCCAAAGGTGGAGGAGGGTGAGTTGTTTGTTGCAGTGGCTGTGAAGGGTCTGATCGGAGACAAATTAGGCGGTGGAGGAAGCCGGCGGGCTGTAAAGTGGGCCGTTGATAATCTTTTACCGAAGGCTGATAGGTTTGTGATGATCCATGTTATCCCCACCATTACTTCTATTCCTACCCCTAGTAAGTCTCTCACATGTCACATTTTTTGTTAAAAAACTAATATAAATTATTATACATAATAAAAATGAAATAAAAAAGGTTATTTTACAACAACATAAAGCAATATACTAGGAATTAAATTTGTAGTTTTTTTTTGTAATGCAGCCTAAACAATTTTTGGTATGTTAATAATATCAAATTAAATAAATAGAAATTATTCTCGCATTTATAAAAATATATAATGTTAATGATGTAACAGATGATAAAAATAAAAATAATTATGACTATAAATTATTTAAACCAAAAAAAAGTTAAAATTTTTTTGTTGTTGTTGTTCTTTCACACCAAACAAAAAATATTTAGGTCAAATGTAAAATAAATGATTAATTATTAATTTTGTGTACTAGTTTTTAATTAGACCTTTTTAAAATATTAATAAGTAAAATTAATTTTTTTATAAAAACAGTTTTGGTCGCGGATAAAAACTAATTTAAGAATTTATTTGAGATAAAAGTTTAGTGAGAATAAAACAAAAAAAAATGTTTAAGAGAGTGGTGGTTGTTGCAGCCGGAGAAAGATTACCGGTGGAGGAAGTGGAGGAGGGAGTGGTGGAAATGTATGTAAGAGATGTTAAACAAGAATTTGAAACTGTCTTTATTCCCTTCTTGAAAATGTGTAAGAGTGGAGCAAGTGCCAAGGTTTGATTTGTTTCATTTTATTTTCAGTCCAAATTTACAAAACTATAGAAGTTCAAGGACCAACTGTAAATTCCCTGAATGAAATTTATAAACCTTCAGTGTCAGGTAGAGACTCTATTACTAGAGTATGATGATCCAGCAAAAGCACTTCTTAGATTCATATACAAAACAGGAGTTAACAGTTTAGTTATGGGATCATTCACTTCAAACATATTTACACGGTTGGTTTTATTTTCTTTTTAATAAATTTGGTTATATATACTAACCGTCCGGTTTATTTCGGTTTAGGAGAACGAAAGGTCCAGGAGTTCCATTAACTGTCTTAAGATACGTTCCAGAAACATGTGAAGTGTACATTGTGTGTAAAGATGGAATCACTACAAAATCTATGGATCCGTTAATCAATGGAGGTAATTAAAACAATAAAAATAGATTTAAAGTTATCCACAAATTGATTTTTTTTCTTTTTTTTTTGAAATTTCTCTTTAACCATCTAATTAATGATCAGAGCCATGCACGAGCCCAAACGTAGCTGTGAACGCCCGTGGCTTCATGAAAGACGGAGCGGCTAGCTTTCACACTCTACAGTCTCAAAAGTTATCCGATGCCCCAGAATCCATAGGTATCATTCGTTAGAGATTCATAAGAAATTAAATAGTATGGTTTTATATATATAGCCCAAAAAAATCCAGGTAAGTTCTAATTTTATGTATATGCGTAAATATATATAGAAGCTATTACCCAGAGGCAATAGAAGAATATTTTTTTTTAATCTAAAATATGTCAAAATTTTTTATAATATACTCTTACATCTAAAACAAATATAATCTTAATTTATAAAAAAACTTAAACTTATAAATTTAAAATATATTAATAACATTTTTTTTTTTTTAATATTAGCTTCTAAAGTTTTGATATATGTATGTGGCTTTCCTTCTGGACCACAGGCCTCCAAACTATAAAAGCCTTATATTATTTTTCTTTTTATTTTGGTGTTGAAGAGACAACGACGAAGAGGTCAGAATCAGCAAGAGAGCTGAGACTGGGTGCATCAAGCCTCACTAATAATAAACCTCAAAGTAGTAAGCCTTGTACTGAAAAAGTTCCACTGATAATAAGGCGACGTGGAGGATTCGAAGATCCTAAGCTACTTGACTTAGATCTTGATCAAACATGCACTAAACCCCAAACGAATCTTGACAACATCGTTATGGAACAAAGAGACTCAGATTCACCACCCAAAACATCAAGAAAATCCAAAAAGGTTGATTACTTCACTACTATTTTATCTTTTTTTCCTGCAATGTTGAGATTAACTAACTTGTAATAAGTAACATAGAGTTTAAAAGATTTGGTGTTGTTTGATAGGTTGAGATTGAAGTTGAAGTCGAGCGTTTAAAGAAAGAGTTACAAAGTACTGTTGGTAAATATAAACAAACTTGTGAAGAGCTTTTCTCAACACAAAACAAGGTATCATATATATTAATTAGATATGATTTTGGAAAACACAAAATTTTGTTTGCTTGTTCACCAAGTAAAGTGTTTCTTTTGGGGTTTCTTCTAGGTTCAAATGCTTTCAACCGAATGTTTGAAAGATGCTAGAAGAGTAAACAATGCTGTGGAGAAAGAAGAGTTACAGAGGAAAACCGCGGCACTGGAAAAAGAGCGGTATATGAAGGTAGTGAAAGAGGTAGAAGCAGCAAAAGCATTGCTAGCAAGAGAGTTTTGTCAACGACAGATCGCGGAGATGAATGCATTAAAGAGTTACTTGGAGAAGAAGAAAGTGATCGATCAACTTTTAGGAACTGATCAACGGTATAGGAAATACACAATCGATGAGATTGTTACAGCCACAGAAAGATTCTCACCGGAGAAAGTGATCGGAGAAGGAGGATACGGAAAAGTTTACCGTTGTAACCTTGATAGTACTCCCGCTGCTGTTAAGGTTGTCCGGTTAGATACGCCGGAGAAGAAACAGGAGTTCTTGAAAGAGGTAGCTATAATGTGATTAACCATTACTCAAGAGTCTAGACTATATATGTCCGGTTTAGTTAAGCTTTTGATTTGATTCCGGTTTGGTTTTATTAATCTTCAGGTTGAGGTTCTAAGCCAACTCCGACACCCACATGTTGTTCTTCTCCTTGGAGCTTGTCCGGAGAATGGTTGTTTGGTTTACGAGTATTTGGAAAATGGAAGTCTTGAGGACTATATATTTCACCGGAAAAATAAACCACCTTTGCCTTGGTTTATCCGGTTTAGGATAATTTTCGAGGTAGCTTGCGGATTAGCCTTCTTACACAGCTCTAAACCAGAACCAATTGTTCACCGTGACCTAAAACCGGGAAACATCTTGTTAAACCGGAACTACGTGAGCAAAATTGCCGATGTTGGATTAGCCAAGCTGGTTACGGATGTTGCACCGGATAATATCACGATGTACCGTAACTCGGTTCTTGCCGGTACGTTGCATTACATTGATCCAGAATACCATCGAACCGGAACAATCAGACCAAAATCGGATCTGTATGCATTCGGTATAACCATTCTTCAATTGTTAACCGCTCGTCAGCCAAACGGGCTTGTACACGCTGTTGAAAACGCAGTAAAGAAAGGAACGTTAACCGAAATGTTAGATAAATCGGTTACTGATTGGCCTTTAGCGGAAACTGAGGAATTGGCAAGGATCGGTTTAAAATGTGGTGAGTTTCGATGTCGAGATAGACCGGATCTTAAATCAGAGATTATACCGGTTTTGAAACGACTTGTGGAGATAGCAAATTCAAAGATAAAAAAGGAAAAAAACAATTTAAGTGCACCAAGCCATTACTTCTGTCCAATCTTAAGGGTAAGGAGATTAAAATTCACCCGGTTTGGTACATGGTTTGTATAACCAGCAATTTAAATTAATTTTGACTATTTGATACAGGAGATAATGGAAGAACCGGAGATAGCAGCAGATGGGTTCACGTACGAGAGGAAAGCAATATTAGCGTGGCATGAGAAACACAAAATTTCACCAGTGACTCGACAAAAGCTCGAACACTTCAAGCTAACACCGAACCATACACTCCAATCTGCAATCCGAGACTGGAAATCAAAAGTCCGATTTTCTAATGCTATTTGCTAATATAACTGGTTATTGTGGATTTTTATATTTTTTTTCTGGAGTTACTATATTATTTTAGTTATAAAAACATGTAAATAAATATGGTTTTATGTGATGGACAAAAAAAAAGAGTTATGTGTTTTGTTTTATATTTGTAAACCCATCAAATGGAAGATATATTTGATTACTACTATATGAAAACCATTTTTGTGGCAATTACCGTATGATAGTTAATAGCCGTTTGTTTCTTTAATTATTATTATTATTATTAGCAACATCCAAAATACCATCTTGTTAGTATCCAAAAATTCTAAATTTGATTGGTATTGGTATGTAATAGAATAGTCAAAATGTTAAATCATAGAGTGAAAGAGTCAAAACACACAAAAAACACACACACACGTAAGTTAAATTGTGAAATAAAAACATAAAAAAATCCATATATTAATAAAAATAAATAAATTAAGAGATAGAAAAGAAAAATAATGTTCAGAAAAACTATTTATAATAGATATATAATTGATGTTTTTGAGAAAAGAATACATAACATATATAATTTGAAAACGTGGAGAATACAAAAAAAACCTTAGTTATTTTTATTTTTACGGTTACTTCATCTGTTTTTATTTTTTTTCTTTTTAAATAAGAGTTTTTGTTGATCAAATATTTTTATTTAAAATTAATTTTAATGTTAGTTATAATCTATCAAGTATAATATTTAATTAAAAGATTTAGCAGTATACTGAAAAGGTGAAATCTTATAGATTATCTGAATCATTTAACTGGTGATAAATCTATACAAATTCTAAGTAATTAATAAAATTCGTTTTAATATTTTATAGATTATCGGAATTATTTAAGTCGTGATAAATCTGTACAAATCCTAACTAATTAATAAAACCCATCATATGAATCATTTAAGCGGTGATAAATTTGCACATATTCTAATTAGTTAATAAAATACTTCATAATGTATGGTATTCTAAAATTTTTAATTTCAAACAGTAGCTATTTAAAATATTATAATAATTTAATAATTTCATTGATTCAATCAAGATGAATAAAATAATAAATACAATATATTTATATACATTTGTTTATCTATATAAAACCCCAACTTATCATAGAATTATTATATTTGGTGCAAGAGGAATTTCCCGCAAAAAAGTCTCGGACTTGCTAATTGTAGATTTCAACCATTTGGACGAATATCTCATATGTCATCATGTCTTTTTTTAGCATATATCAGAAAGAGATTACTAAGATCAAGATAGTTTATTCCTATTTCAGTAGCTGATCTGTCTGGAGAATCACTCTGCATAAAAAAGTGATAACGATATATGTAGAAATACAAGAAGATGCTATAGTCCGTATAAAAAATCTCACCATTGTATATGTCTTATGTTTGGCCATAAGCGAGAATGCAAACATTGTAACCATCCATCACTGATCTGATTAATGGCTGTGTTTCTCTGAATACATCATCTGTACACAAGAATACAAAGGTTTCAAAAATATGTTACTAAAGAGAATACTTAACACAAGCTTACACAACCATTGAGTAATTACTAAGTTACCTTGAGTTGCAGTTGGACCAAATACTTTATTAAACTGAAATGTTTTTCTTACATCTTTCTGAAGGTTTGATGGATCCACAACAAATAAAGAGCCATCTTTTCCTTATATAATCTATTACTCATTTTTTTTCACTATTGAATATTTGTCTAACTCTACAGTACACTCTTATATTCCCTGCAGATTTTATGACATGGCATTACGACTCTTTCATTAAAAGAGCAAAACTTGTCTTTACTATCTTTTACCTTTAAGATCTTGCACCATTTTATATAATTTTCGGTTCTCTTCCACTTTTTGCAATATCCTTGAGCTGCTGATGACATCTCTTGCATCCGAGTCCCTCTGCAAATACACATAATTGCATTTGAAACCAGAAAATGAGATTGTAACTAAATACCTGCAGGTGGATCTTGTTGTAACCTCTTGAAATCTCTCATCAGTCTCTTCCTTGCTGGTGTTAACATATTTCTCTTACTCTCTCTATCAATCCCTATTGAACAACCATTGCTCAATCTCAAAAAAAAAATTGAAATCGAGATTTATAACCTAATGATTTTAAGCTAAAACAAATCAATATATAAAGGTGAGGTTGTTTACATAACATCGTAGAATAATATGAACATCTATAAATCTATGGATCTAGTAACAAAACTGATATATTGTATTTTGAGTCGTTTTTACGGATAAGTCATGTCCATTTTAGAGTCTTTTGGTATATTTTGAGTCGTTATACAAGTTTCGGAGTACATGTTTAGGACTTTGCACATTTAGGAGCTTGGAGTCTGAAAACGTTGATGTTCTGGTGCGTTTCTACAAGACAGCCCGATCGGGCAGGACACAGCTC
>KE157915.1:0-11563 GCA_000411055.1 Leavenworthia alabamica
CAAACACCTTCCATGTAGTAATGCATGACCCAACAAAGGCCTTCTGTGTACTTCAAAACCTGCACAAAATAATGTTTCACAAATTAGAAGACTCTCCAGGAGTGGAAGCATCAAAACTTGATTTGTATATATCATTCTCAAACTCACAACATCCTTCCGCACTCTTTCCATTTCTTCAGGGGTTACTACTGAGAACTTCTCTTCATAATATCTTTCTCTCCATCCAGGTTCCCCTAGTTTCACCTATGTAAATAGAAACCATTTTCAGAAACGAAGGGAGACCCAAAGATTGACAATAAAGGGTAACTGAAAAACAAAAAAAATCTCAATATACTGTAAGTTTAATCATAATTCACTAGCTAGAACCTTATCCTCTTCAGGAGTATCCGAGTTGAACGCATCAGATTTCTCACGGATTAACTCCTTGAGCTTTGTCTTTAGTTCTTCTTTGTTCTCTTGTTCCTGAAATAAGCAAGCAAAAAAAATGATTGTTCACTTTTGCAGGTCATTTAGTCTCAACTCCACAGAGATAGAGAAGTTAAGGTCACATAAAAGTGTCTCTCCAAGACAGGGATACATACATCAGATTCAAGACTGTTCTCCACATCAACAATAGCAGCACCAACACTGGATCCTGAAGATAAGCGTCGAACTTTTTGAGATGGAGCAGCCCTTCCATCATTAGACTGAAATGGTGAAGGTGTAGGTGCCGAAGCAAGTCTAGAACCGCTAAATCTTGCAACTGGAACAAGAGAATCTGGTTGAACTGTCGGAGCTGCATCATCCATTCTTCTTGTTTGAGCTTTATCTCGCTTTCTTCTTTCCGCTTGTTTCTGATATAAACCGGAGCAATAAGAAACATCAATACATCACTACAGAAACCACTGTTCTACGCATAGTTTGTTGAATGAAAAAAAAAACGTGTGGAATCATGTAACAGGATTTATCTGGTCAAGGGTTTTCAAATTACAAGACTGTAGCAATAAATAGACTTGAAAAGTAAACAAGAATCTTATTTCCTATGTAAAACCTGAGGATACATATGGAGTATGGACTCCCAATATAGTTTACATGGGAATTCAATTAAATTAAATTTACAAGACTATGGAAGTATTAATTATCTCTCAGATCACTACCTCAAAATTCAAAAAGATAAGATTGGTTACAATATAGGACTGTTACATAAAATCAGATATGTTGAGAGCAGATATATAGCTATTCAGGTAACGTGCTTTCTAGAAAGTCGATGTACCTGATGTAACTTGGTTCTTTTCTGAAATATCTGATCTTCATACGATCCAACAGCCTGAATAAACTGTTCCACCCTCTTTAAATTTGGCTGCAGAGGATAACAGGAAAAGATGAAGTAAAAACCATGTCACGTAAGAGTAAATTGGAAAAAGGAAGAAATCAGATTTTAGTAAATCTGCTAACTAAGTCCAATATCAACAGAGAACAAGTACCTTGCACCCATCAGTTAAATAACCATCAAGTGACCGAAATTCCTTCTTGTAAACAGCCATAAGCAAGTTGATAGCACCCTGTAGAACGAGGAAATACAACAATACTGCATCAAATAACAATTTCTAATACGATGAAAGATATGAAATCCACGCAGCAGAAACCTCTCGAATCTCCAATGTCGGCATGTGTGGTAAGAAATCATTGCCCACAAAGAAACATAGGAAGATAAAATCATCAACAATGCGCTCCAGATCAATCTCAAATGGTGGGTTGGGAATCCTCATTTCAAACTCCAAGTATTCTCTAAGAATCCAGATATGGAGGAACTAGCAAAAAGAAACAAAGACATGAGGCTTGACAATAGTATTACCTTGACCACTGTATCTCAAGAACCTGCTGATCATGTGTTATGAATTTTGTTATGAATTTCAACCTGATATGGTTTTTTGACAAAATCTTCTCCATCACCTTTCTCATCAAATTCTCCTGATCTCTTCTTTTTTTTTCCTTCACAATTTGCTGCCATATGGCCCATTTGACCACACAAGAAGCATTTGTCTTGCTGTCCAGGAGTGAAGACCACCTGAATCATGGGATGAAATTTTGGGATAAGAAATAAGAAATTGTACATTTTACTTAAGTTGTCCCCTCTCCTGCTTTTTTTTTATCCATTTTTGTTATTTTCAGGAGAAAATACAGAAAAATTCTTAAACACAATAAATAAATAAATAAATAAATAAATAAAACATGCGGAAGAATTTTAAAAACCTCTCTGAGAATTGAAAAATGAACTTCATGGGTCGCCAAGCCCAACATAATCAGGTCAGCGTCCTGTCAATGAAAGAAGGTCAAAATGAGCCTCATCTGTTAATAAACACATAAGAAAATGCATGCAACGAATATGAACAAGCAAATAAGACCTCACTATAACTTTTCGTGAATGTACAATTATAAAGAATCTTACCAATCCGTACAAACAATGCCGCGTATTTGGGTCAAAACCAGGAATATTTCTTTGAAGACGAATGTATGACATGATTTTATGCTCCCCTTCACCTGGAACATTTGCGTCTGAAAGTATAACCTTTCCATTACAACAATATAAGCAAAATTAGTTATAAACTCAATCCAATACTCTAATAAAATCTGTATAACAGTGTGAAACAGAGAAAAGTATTAAGAACTAATAGGGAAGCAACAGCTATAATAAACATCATAAATACCTTGATATTTTTCCAACCAACATCATAATTGAGTCTCATGTGTACATAATATTGCAGCGCTATAGACAGAACACCCATGAATTCTGTTCCAGGTGTAATGACGTTAGAATCAAAGACTTGAGAGTCCACTTTGGGAGGGAGCTTTCTACCCTCCCTCTCGAACTCCTCACGCAGCCGTTCTTCTTCAGCAGCCTGTAAGATTCAAACAGATTTCCATCGGAAACGATTGACATATAGAGGTAGGAGAATCATTTACAAAAAGAAAAAGCAAGCAAGGAAACAAATCAAAAACATCGACAAACTATACAAGAAATTAGTCTGGCTGAGGAAACTACACACAGTAGAAACCCCATGCCAGTATGGGGTAAAAAGAACATACTGCATCTGATGCATCTTTAGCAGATCTAAACCGTCTAGATCGCTGTTGATTCATTTTAGCTCTTGGAGCAACACCATCTAAAGACCCCATTAAAACATACACAAGTATTAACCTTTATGCATACTATTTTCTAAACTTCCACGTTAGCTTATTTTAAAGACTTACCAATAGCCATATACAGCAATTTCCTTGGCCGTACCATAACGAAAAGTCTATCAATATAATCAAACATACACTGAAACACCTCTTCAAATGTAGTTGGAGATGGCTGCAATTGAAGAAGAAAAAACACAAGTCATCAAACAGAGAAATAGCTAACAACACTAATTATAAACAAAGGATTCAATATCAGCTACTCTTCTAAACCCAAGAAACGAATTTTGAAATCCCTAATGAGTCTCAAACAGTGAAAATGAAGGTACCCTATCTTCAGGGTGGAAGCAAGGATGGATAATCCCGTTCATGTCGAGATAGAGATTATCGTATTCAAGATTGTTAGGATTAGGTTTACTAGTATCCACTGGAATCTTGATGCCTTCTATTTCTACAGGCTCTTCTTCGACGACATCCNTATTCCTTTTAATGAAACAAAGCAAAATCGGTAACTAATTGGGCTTTGAAACAAAAATAATAAATAAAACTGTATTGGGCTTTTACATTTGTAGACAAAAATAATTTGAAGCCCAGTTTAGGAAACCACAAACAGCAAAAACAATTCTCCGTTGCCGGGACTCGAACCCGGGTCTCTCGGGTGAGAGCCGAGTATCCTAACCAGCTAGACTACAACGGATTTCTGAATACATTTTCCAAACTAAGATATAAGTAACTGACATTAGTCTACAACGAAAGTTCTGTACAATAATATAATTAATCATTTGATAAATACTTGAAATATAACGATGGAATAAAAATAAATAACGATAACCAAACAATAATATTCACGTGCAATCTCATAATATTGTATTCCTTCTAATTCTCTATAATTCTGAGATATAACTAATAACATGCAATAAGAAAATTATTTAACAAACTAAAATAAAATAAAAATATATATTCGAAGCTTTCATAGTTTCATAAATGTAATTGTAAATGATGGTTAATAATTGAATTTGGTGGATACACCATACATCTGTATGCCTAACATTTCTTAATTTGTAAATATTTGCCATTAAACGAATACAGTCCCTAGAAGATAATATATGGACAGATCCATAACACACTTGGCTAATTATATATTATAGTATAACAAACAAAATGTAAATGAAATCTATATCATATAAAATATAAATACAGCTCATATATATTTGAGAATCCTATTTTTATTTTTAAATACTATGGTACCTACACTATCTATTTGTTCTGGCCTTTTTGTTATCTCAAATCTTAATCAAGATCATCATTTCTAAAGGACATCGAATATTGTTCTTTTAAAAAAAACGAAAAATTATACTAAATTAAATAATAATAATAATAACTTTTTGAAAACTAACTAAAGAACCGTCAGAGACATAAACAGTTAAGTGGAAAGATTCTTTGATGTCTTTACAGTTTGTGTTCTGTAATATATGAAAAATACATATTTTATATTAACAAAATCATTGATTTATTCTGGGATATATTTTTAACGATCTTGATCATTATAAAACTTTTCTTTGCTGTTTTGAATATTTATCTAGAAGTAACAGTTGTCTCAACGTGACAGAATATATATTGTCTTTACATATCAAATTTACTTATAAACATTGGTTTTTAGTTGAAAAAGTATTACATGAATCTTGGCCACACGCATTTGTATGTCATATAGAAGAAAAAACTATATAATATATGATGCAACGAATTTTTAATAGTGACGGTGAAGTAATTAAAACACAATTATCAGAAATTACTCCTGAGACAAAGAATATTGGAATGTTTGGTGTTAAGTGTTGACATAACATATATCTCAAGAACAAATGTGTAATTAATTCTTAGGCAAATTATTCAACCACTCACGTATAATATTATATATATATATAAGTATATAACTAATAATATAAATCATTCCTTCGACGGCAATTAACATTTAATATCAATACATTTCTCACGTAGAATGTTATAACTAATAATATAAATAGTTCCTTCGACGGCAATTAACATTTAATATCAATACATTTTCAGGTTGTTCAACCACGTCTTTATAATTATATCAAAAAAATGGAATTGATCCAAAAATATAAATATCGATTTAATTGGTTTACAGCTCACTGGTTACAAGGCTCTTTACGTTTCAACTCTTAACTATGTGTATAATCAATTTATATAGTAAGTGATTAAATAGGTGTTTTCCTAATATAGTAAGTTTTGAAATTAATTGGGTGGATGAAATAAGATTGATGCGACGTGAATATAAATATAATCATCAAAATAGTTAAAATGATATTTTTGTAAATTTTATATAATATATGATGTGGAATCTTTATTTGGCTTCGTGGTTATACAAATGTTTGCATGGAATTAAAATCATAGAGGAAACTTTTTTGTAACGTTGGGGATAACCCAATCTTGCCGACCCAACTATTCCAATTTTACATTTACAACTCTAGAGTTATTTTGATATTTTTCGAATTTTTTTTTTATTTTTCTTTTTATATTTTAACAATTTATATTAGATGTTATAATTAACTTTTTGTTAGATAATATTTTGTTTCTTTAGTAATTTAATTAGCTTATGTGTTATTAGTCATCATAATTAATAATATTAGTAATGCAACACTTATAATACTTAATCAAGGTTGACATAATACTTATAACTTTTAAAAGCTGATTTAACCAAAAAAAATTAGGGTTTTTGTTATCTAATAGTAATAGATTTTAAAATTAGTTATATATTAAAAATTTAGGATTTTTATTATCTAGTAATGATAAATTTTAAAATTAGTTATATATTAAAAATCTGGTATTATTATTTAGAATCTTAACTGTTTAAATATATGATATTATCTTTATTGGTTGTTTATATATTTTTATTGTCTTAATTTTTTATTTGAATTGGTAAATTTTTAATATTTTCAAGTTTGATATTTTTATCAATCATATAAAGTTTGGTTTTGATATAAATTTATATATGATAATTTGGATAAGCATATATATGATAGAGTAAATATTTTTTTAAGATTGATAAAAAATTGCTTATAGTAGCTTTATACGATTTATAATATGATACATTAATTTTTCATTACTTTTATATTTTTATATGATTGATATATAAGTTTATGTTCATAGTTTATAGAATAGTTTTATATTATTTATACAATACATGACTTTATAAGAATATTAAATTTTTTACTTAGTTAATATATAATTCAAAATTGGGATGATGTGTATAGAAATGTTGATGTATTAATGAATGTATATATAAATTATTTTACATTTAAATCATAAGATGTGAATAATAAATATATAATATTTTGTTTTATTTATAATTAATGTAAAATAAATGTAATAATTTAAATAATATTATTTTAAATAATGCAGTGACATAACTTGTAATATTCTAAAAATATTATGTTCAAAATCTAAAATATACTGCTAAAATAATAAATAATAGATAATAAATAGATTTATATAAACAATATAACATCTTAGTTAATAGAAACTGTTAGATTCTTTAGATAACCTTTTTTTTTAAAAAGTCACTTTTGAATTAATACTGATTATTCTGATATAATTTCCATTTTATTAATTTCCTATTATTTTTCTGTTTTATAGTCAGTTAGTTTTACTTTTATTTTTTTCACATTATGATAACGCGTTTTTGGAAGATTTCATATTTGACACATTGTGCAGGTGGAAAAGGTTACGCTGTTTTTTTAATGTCATTCAACTTTAAATAAATAATATATAGTTATAAAAAGTAGAATTGTTAAAAATACAAAGAAAAATAAACATGCAAGATTTCATTTCCATCTAAAGCTAAGACTTTACAAAATACAGAAAATTTTGGCATAATAATTTAGGAATAATTACGTCACAAAAATTAATAGTTATATTAAAATTAGCATACTTTAGTAAGGTCTTTGCAATAATATTTGATATGCACCAAATATTTGATATTTATCTTTCAAACCTTATATAAAGTAGAGCTCAGGACAAGACATGCACCACACAACCTATAAATTAAAATAAGAAAAACTAACCCGTGACATAATCTCAATATCTCAACCACCACAAAAAAAATGGCTGCACAAGCCACAACCCAAATCTTTTCCGACTTCGTTAATCATAACCTCCGTTACTTCGCTCTCTTTCTCCTCCTTTCGTGTCACGTTGCATCGGGTGCCGGAGGAACATGGCAGCTTCTTTTAGGAAACGTCGGAATCTCAGCAATGCATTGTCAGCTGCTCCACAACGACCGTGTCATAATGTTCGACCGACCCAACTTCGGTCCGTCAAATATCTCTCTCCCTAATGGAAACTGCCGCGACAACCCTGACGACGAACATTTGAAACGTGACTGCACCGCACACTCTATTGAATACGACGTCGCTTTGAACAGTATACGTCCTTTAACAGTCCAAACCAGCACTTGGTGTTCCTCAGGTGGAGTCACTCCTGACGGAACACTTCTCCAAACCGGAGGAGATAAAAGAGGAGACCGCAAAGCTAGACTATTCTCTCCTTGCAATAATTCTTGTGATTGGACAGAAGTTGATAACGGCCTCGCTGCAAGAAGATGGTACGCTTCGAACCATGTTCTCCCTGATGGTCGTCAGTTCATAGTCGGAGGTCGACTTCAATTCAATTACGAGTTTTACCCTAAAACAAAAGATCCAAATCTCTACAACTTACCGTTCTTGTCAGAAACCAGGGATGGCAACGACGAAAACAATCTCTACCCTTACGTTTTCCTCAACAACGACGGAAACTTGTTTATATTTGCTAACAACAGAGCCATAATGTTAGATTATACCAAAAACATTGTTGTCAAACGTTATCCAGAGATCCCTGGAGGCGACCCAAGAAGCTATCCGAGCACCGGATCCGCTGTTCTTCTCCCGATCAAGAATCTTGAAGATGCCATCGTTGAGCTAGAGGTTATGGTGTGTGGAGGTGCACCTAAAGGATCGTACAACTTGGCTTCGACGAGAGAAACTTTTGTTAAAGCGCTTGACACGTGTGCGAGAATCAAGATTAACGACGCGATTCCTCAATGGGTCGTTGAGAAGATGCCCAGAGCTCGAGTTATGGGAGACATGGTTCTTTTACCTGACGGATATGTTCTGTTAATTAACGGTGGGTCTTCAGGGACAGCTGCTTGGGAGATTGGTCGTGAACCGGTTTTTCATCCTGATATTTACCATCCTGATAAACCGGCCGGTTCAAGATTCAGAGTTCAAACCCCAAACGCTATTCCTAGAATGTATCATTCTACCGCCATTTTACTTCGTGACGGGAGAGTTCTCGTTGGAGGTAGCAACCCACATGCATATTACAATTTCACCGGCGTGCTTTTTCCGACGGAACTTAGGTTAGAAGCGTTTTCACCTTCTTATTTAGATCCTAAGTACTCAAGTCTTCGTCCGAGGATTGTTGAGCCCATGTCACAATCAACGTTCAATTACGGTTCAATCTTAAGGCTAAGGTTTATGGTAACCGGACAAGTGAAAACTCCGGTTAAAGTAACAATGGTGTTTCCTTCGTTTAATACACATTCCTTCTCAATGAATCAAAGACTATTGGTTCTTGATCATATATTGTCTCGGAGGTTTGGAGACAGCAGTTTTTATGAGATTAGGGTTAAGATGCCAAATTCATTGAATCTTGCTCCACCCGGTTATTACATGGTTTTCGTGGTGAACCAAGATATACCAAGTGAAGGTATTTGGATACGTTTACAGTGAAACTGAGAGCATCAATATTCATTATTCATGTGTGGTTTTACTTAAACCTACAATATTGGATAAGTTTTGCGGTTTAAGAAAATATTAAAAGATGATTATATATCTATTTCATGGAATTGTATGTTATTATTCAAATAACTTAAATGAATGAGATTATATATACTTTGATATCTCATATTATACGTAATTACTAATTAATTTTGTTTAATAGTCTAAAACAAAGGGAAAGGGTAAGCGAATAATGCTAAACTTATTCCTTGAGGATTCTTAGTGGGAATAATAAAAACAAAAGTAAAAGATATTAAAATTAGTTGGAAAATCCAAAAAAGGAACGTCGTGAAGGTTTGTATAAAGAACAATAATAAGAGAAACAACAGATTCTACTTTTGTCTGAGAGAGTTAAACTGAGTTACAAGTTACAAGTTACGTCATATGATCCAACTTAGATTCTTACTGTCTTCCACATCTTCACTTGTGTCACTCTCTTATTTAACGACTTCTACGTCATTTCCATCCAAATCACAAAACATTCTACTAACAATAAATGAACTAATGGACCAAGGCCCAAAAAGAACACAACACATTCTTATTGGTAACACGTGAAATAAAGGAATCGTAGACCCAAAAATAAAATAAGAAAATGTAAATAAAATTAACAGAATCATTAGACAAGAAAAATCAGCTAAACGAGAGTTCGTTCATGTGGGAGTCATTGATTGTTAATTGAAATGGGAAAGGAAAAATTTCGATCAAAAACAACTAATATTACATGGTTTTGAGCATGGATCCAATAACTTTTTTTTCCTTGATCAAAACGTAAATAATAAATATATATTTTTAAGACAATTCTCAAAAATACCACCAAATTAATTTTAATTTTCATAAATATCATTAAAATTAATTTAAAACAAAATTACCATTTAATAATTCAATTGAATTAAAAATTAGATTATATATTTGAGAAATTATACAAAACCCAAACAATAAATATTAAACTCAACCACTAAATACTCAACCCAAATAATAAAAAACTAAATCTAACCACTAAATACTAAACGGTAACATTAAATTAAAAATATGATTTTAATAAAAATGGTATTTATGTCTAATTAAAGAAAATAATGTAATTTTTTCTTAAAAACTATAAATATTGGTATTATAAGGAATTACTAAAAAATAAATGATAATTTAGTTTATTGATTATGTATAATATAATAAATTTAATAGTCTTAAACAATAATTGTTTATAAGTCAAATGAGTAGGCCTATATTTAAGCCCAGATTAATTATGTGGTCCGACTCTACTATCCAGTCCAAATAGGGCCCATGGACTGATCCGTTTTTTTTTTCCTTTTGTCAGTTTGACGTTAAAAAAAGAAAATGTCTTAACTCTAGACCGGGCAGGTCCACAAGACCCAACTTCAAACCAATTAAGTAAAATTTGGTTTTGAGATTCTCTACGATAGTTTATTAAACAGAGTGTTCTATCTATCTGTATGGTATGGTGCTTGATTTTGTGACGCAGACGTATTTGATATGATATAATATAAAATAGATTAAGTACTAACCCTTAAGATCTTATGATCTTGATCATGAAATTTCAAGATATTTTTAATAATGTGTTCAAAAATTTCGTTCTCACTACAGTAGTTGATATCTGATGGTTAGGGTTCGTATGATCATGATCATGAAATGGTTACGATCCCGTTATCAATAAAAGATACTCTACCAAATAGTTCAACTACTACTTGTGATGTGACTGGTCTTGTAATAAATTGGTTGTGTCAGTGAATTTCATACAGTCCCAATCATAGAAGATACATGATTACAAATTGCTTCTACCTCGATATCTTTTCAGACCCTCCCAATCATATAACATTAATACAAATAAATGTTAGTTCACATTCAAATAATTTGATCAATTTTGCAGTTGGAAAGATGACTAAATGCATGGCTTTTTATGGGCACTCTCTTACTATACGGATTTCTTGGAACTCTTCACTATCTTTCACTTTCATTTCTATTTACCTATTTAAAACGTATCAATATTATTTGGTATGTTTCGAATTCACTAACAGTATTGTGGCATTGTTATATATGTTACCTAAAAAAAAGTAATCATTACTCATAGATAATAATAATAATAATCATTATTATTAAAATAAATCGTTCAAATTATTCTTTTTTCATAGACAACATTTTGGTGAGCTGGTCTATGGACTGGCTTAACATTGACGTACTTGTTGTCTGAAAATAAAAATTAAAAATAAAATTGTTGTTGTAACACGTACCACCATATTTTAAATGCTTTTAGGGCTAATTTATTCGAAAATCACATACGTCATTATCTATTTATTCATTCGTTATAAAACAAATATAATTTCTACCAAAACAAGTATTATATGATAAATTCTCATAATTGCAATGCAAGGCTGTGTCTTTGCTTTTCTCTTTTAATTTTATCTTATTATATTATAAATTATCTTATAGCTTTTTGCCTCTTTTGTTTTCATTGGACAACACATGAGATACCAAATCTAGTGTTACATAAATTATATATTAATAGTGTCATAGTGCCCACAGATTCAAAACCATTTCCAGTTTTTTTTTTTTTTTTT
>KE157915.1:18464-31736 GCA_000411055.1 Leavenworthia alabamica
ATTTTTATAATTTAATTTCCTAAAATATACTTATTGAAATAACATAACTTCCATAGGTCCGTGAGCACGTCAATATTCCTTCTAAGCCTGTAGACGATTCTTTGCCTTCTGTAGATTCAGTGAGTCTCCACGTCCGACGGTCGGTGCATTATTTTTCTGATGCTCTAAAACTTGTTTATTATCCCTACAAATCACCACATGATATTTCTCTGTGCGTTGTGTGCGTTGCTCTCACTTAAACAGTACCGACAATCATTTCCCAATAAGTCATTCATCCTACTATTATCCCAACCCAAAAACGTTTAACTGCAGAGTTTTGAATGAATAGTTGACCGAAAAGATAAGTGCACTTTAATGACATAGATAATCAAATCAAATGTCTTAAGGTTTTCCAAACTGAAGTGTTACATTATATATCTCTTCTCACGTTAGATTTTCTTATAAGAGTTTTAAAATAATTATGTTCGACCGTAGTTAGTTGTACTTATAAACTCTGTAATTAAAATTTAAAATTTCACCTGATTTTAAAAAATTTATGCTTTCAAATGCATTAATCAATTTATATATATACATATAATTTACATTGAAAGTTCCTAAATACAAAAACTTAATGTACATAACAAATGTAATATATATGTAGAGATAAAATATTCACATAATTTTGAAGAAACATATTCCGACTCATCAATCTATTAGTGAGTTGTTCTTAATGAGTTTGAATACAAAAATCACTGATTGTACCAATTTGTATGGCTGTGATATGAATAAAAACAAGAGTATAAGACATCATCTGAATTTAAATTATAAATATATATTGTTTGTATTTATTTATTAGTATTGAAAACAGAAGGGGATCGAGATAGAGACGTGGCGACATATGAGAAGGTGTTAGAGATGCTGAAAGACGTTTGCCTAAATAAATCCAAAACATAATCCTCATTAACATGTCTTAATGCTTTATTAACCTAAACATTGCATGTGCATTTTTATGTCTTTACATTGAGCGTAAAGCACTAATTATATTCAACGTAAATTTTATTAACTGTACATAAAGATAAAAGTTAAATCTATGATGCAAATAAATAAAAATTTAAGATTCATGATAAGCTTTTATAAAGTACTTAACCACATAAACTATTAACCAGACTTATGTTTTTGTGTTTTACGCGTCACATCTTAATTTTTAAAATATATGTTTTCTTTAGAAAAAACTTGTGAGTGGAGAATGACAAATTTCATTCGAAAAAGTTATAGTGAAAGCTAGATTTATTAGTTAATCTTAAGAAACTTTGGTCAGGTTCATCCTCTCTGCTTGTGGCTAATCACTGCCTACTGGCTATATTGCCTAATGCGTAAAACTAATTAAAATATTATTTTCTTAAAATATTAACTCAAATGTATATATAAGTATACCAATATTTTAATATAAATTTAGATATCTTAAAATAAATAATTAAAATTATATTTAAACAATTGTTTGTGTTCCTTCATAAATTATGTATTAGAAATATATTTGATAATGTTTATATTACTACACAACTACAGCAACCACTATCATGCAGCTACAAAATTTTTGCCATTGTCCGATTCTTGAAACACCAGCATTAATTACAACTACAACTATTGCATTTAAACCAATCAAACTCTAAATTATCAGTTAATTTTTACTCCACTAAATAAGTTTAACATTAACTTTATATATATATATATATATTTTGAATGAAACAACACCAATTAAATCATAAAAATAACTGTTTACAAAAAGTTTAACAAGAAACTATTTTTTTTTAAAACAAATATATAAAGAACAAAATTGTCTCCTAATATAAAGATTTATATGGATATTGTTACTTCAACAAATGACACTAAACAAAAATTTCATTTGATGAGATTTGAATCCAGGTCAGAACAAATTAAACGATTCAACTTACTGTATTGATATTATATAATATACTTATTTCATCAAATTGTGTGTACATGTTAATGCAATTTGGTGCATGGAGGCAGAAAAAGACAATCATATGCCGCGATTCATATCATACTATTCGTCGACTCTCTTGTAAATTATAATCATATTTATGGAGGAAATAGTAATATAATTGAGCTGGACTCATAATAACCAATAATGATACTATATATTAAAAAAAACTTGCTGAAACATTAATGAAGATTTGATTACGAAGATAAAAATTAAATGAGAAGATCCTTAAAACCCAACAAGTGGGGTGAGAACGTAACATCGAACGAAGGTGAATGCATCCTAGCTTCCATAACATGCACTTGGACCCACTTATTTATTTCAATTTTATCAATATGNCACATGCTGAAAATGTGATATGTAGGAGTGATAGGAACTCGAAATGTAGAATTGATTATTGATAAATATTTTATAATAATAAATTTAGAATAATTTCTTCTAATATTTTTATTAAAATCATATTTTTAATTTAATTTTTGAGTTAACTATTTAGTGGTTGAATTTAGTTTTATTATTATTTGGGTTGAGTATTTAATGGTTGGGTTTAGTATTTATTGTTTGGGTTTTGTGTAATTTCTTAAAAATATAATCTAATTTTGAATTTAATTGAATTATTAAATGATAATTTTGTTTTAAATTAATTTTAATGTTATATATAAAAATTAAAACTAATTTAGTGGTATTTTTGAGAATTGCCCATAAATTTATTATCTTCAATATTTTATAATTATACCGAAGATTATAAACTTTCTATAATTTATATATGTGACATAATCTGGAATTTTAGGGATACAACCATATTATAAAATATAAACTAATAAAAAAGGAACCACAATGCATGTTGTTCTAAGCAGTTAAGCACATGAAAATGAATTTTATAGAGATAAATGTTAAACTTAGTAACTAAATTTAATTTTTTTTTGTAATATAAAATGAAAAAATAACTGGTGATGGGACATTGACGCACATGGAAGCATGGACACATTTGTAAACTATAGAATATGTGTTTTGGTTTGGTACGCCGTATTACATTATTTCTTATGAAAAGTATTCGATTATTACAAGAAAATAAAACTTCGTAAATAAAGAGCATCTTCAGTTAATATTAACTGAGTCTGGTGAGAGGACATTTAAATATTTTTATAATGTTTATAATATTAAATTTAATAATACAATTTTAAATTAGTTTGTTTAAATATGTTTTATTACCTTTTCTCAGCTACCCATGTGGTGGGTTTTATTTATATTGTTAAACATAAATTCTCCCACTTCCGTGCGCCGAAATTAATTTATACGAAAAAGACAAAGTTTAATTATTAATACATTATATAAATGTATTTTATTTTTTATTTTATACTTGTATAAAAGTTTTGACTCTCGAGCGACTGTTGTGGCTAATTTTGAGCATTCGGTTTATTCGGTTTAAATAATTTGTTTTTTTTTTTATTTGTTTTTCAAAAATCAGTTATGAAGTAAAACTGAAAAAAATATCAGTTTATTTCGTTCGGTTTTCGGTTTGTTCAGTTTATTCGGTTTAATTTACACCGAATAAACCGAATCGAAACATGATTTTTAACTATTATTCGGTTAACTAAATAAACTGAATAATAATTCAAACCGAACCGAAAACTTAATTAAAAATAAAAAAGTTCTGATCAGTTTACTCACCTAAAACCGAATAAACCCAAATCAATCTAGTTTTGGTCGGTTTTCGGTAAACCGAACAAACGGAACCGAATACCCAGAACTGGCTAATGACTTATTCTTTATAATTGATGTTATAAGAAATTTAATCTTTTATCCAAAAGCAATATAACCTATTCGGTTTTTATTCGGTTAGTTGCAATTTATTCATGTCATAGTTAAGCTCATAATTTCGTTTCTTTAATAACTAGTCTACATGCAAACTACTGATGTCGCATTTTACATGATTTTATTTTTGGTGCATTTTCAGTATTGAACATCATATAAACATTAGGGTAAATGAATAATTAGTCGAATTTATGTGTCCACCTAAATATGGTAGATATGAACAACTAAGCCATGTATGCCTATACTTTTGAGGAGATCAATACACGTAAAATCTCATCAAGTTATTTCATTTTAACGTATGAACACTAGTCACTAGCTACGACTATAATCAAACAAAGAAACTGCATCTAAAGATGTTCCTAATCAAATTCCAAGGTCTTTTCTGAAGACCGGTCGTCTTGTCTAACATGAGCACATGCTCTTATTTCCCTACCATCTCTTATTTTTCTTTGAAAGCGATACTTCTTTATTCATGTTATCAAATCCTTTATATGCAATGACAACATTTAAGTTTCTTTTCAAGATTGATAGATTCATTACCATAATCATCAAACCCTTTGATTATATAATACATGAACTATCACTAATCAATTAACGATATTCACATGACTAATCTGTCATATGTTGTATCAAAAGCTTGTGCATTATCCAATGTATGAAGAAGGAAATAAATATACTAATAATATTTGAGGATCATATAATTCAGATATTTTCTTTTTCTTCCAACAAAATGATTAAGAATTTATTTATTAAGTAAATAATTAATCTAATAATCACATTAATCTTATATTATCATTGTTATCATGGAAAAGAATATAACAAAAATTAAGGACCACGGAGGTATTTTCGTAAATATCTCGAAATACAGTGGCATTATATAATTCCGTTTACTATATAAACCTTGTCCCTCCATAAACACTCAAAATCCATCTGACATTTTCTCGGTTAAGACTAAAACCAGATCAAATTAATAACCGGAAAAAAATGGCTGGAGGTCTTGAAAAATGCAGTAAGATTCGTCACATTGTGAGGCTGAGACAGATGCTTCGACGGTGGCGTGATCAAGCTCGGATGACTTCTTCTTTTAGCCATTGTGTGCCGCCAGGACACGTGGCGGTTTATGTTGGGAGCAGTTTGAGAAGATTTGTGGTGCGAGCGACGTATTTGAACCATCCGATCCTAAGGAATCTTCTGGTTCAAGTTGAGGAAGAGTTCGGTTTTGTGAACCAAGGTCCGTTGGTTTTCCCTTGTGAAGAATCGGTTTTTGAGGAATCGATTCGGTTTATATCCCGGTCTAATTCAACTCGGTCAAGGGGGTTCACTTGTCCAGATGATTTCCAGAAGAATTGCCACGTGGGAATTGGAACCAAGTTAGATCTATGGATCCAGTCTCGGCCGTTACTTCACGACGTCTCTGAAAAAGCCATCTGGTGAGAGTATTTGACGGCGTCGTATAGAGTAAATAGTCAATAAGACAGAGCCGATTCGGACCCGGTTTGATTCGGTACGAGTATACCAACCAAACATTACCCAACCCAAGCCAATTTTGGATAATCATCATTGAGACATTGACTGAGATTCCTTATTTTTCAATTTATTTATTGGTGAGGCGACGAGTTTACTGACGCGGTGGCGGATATTACGGAGATGGCCATGAAAGGTGGATGAGTCGTTCTCCCGAGTCGTCCCGGGTCCGAACTTGAGTTCAATGATGTAGAGTGTATAATATAATATGGGTAAAATGTGATTTAAATTGGTTGTAAATTTTGCATTTTTCATGAAATTGTTTGAAAATTGTAGAAATAATTACTGTTGGAGAAAATTCAGTGTTCTTCTAACCATCAACATATTCACGAGTATTGGGAACATTTATCATAATTTTTAAAGAGACGGAGTTTATAAAATAATGATTAGTAGAGCCTTTTCTCATTAATGTAAATTAGTACTTGTCATAATTGGTACGTACAAATATTTTAACTAGTAGTATCTAATAATAAAACGACTAAAATAATTTATGATTTAAATCAATAATTATAACTCTCTAAACTGTGTGATAAAGTTATTTGAAATTGGCCCGTAGTGATTGGAAAGGAGAAGAAAAAAAAAAGAAACAAACCCGACCAGATCATGTGAAAGAAAAGACTCTAGTAATAGCCACTTTGGTCTGTTTTCAACTCTTCTGCCATCACAGTCTTCGAACAGTAAAAAAGTACGATCAACGGTACTTAGCACCTATATAATCAATGTTATATTTGTTTCACAGTTATATAGTTTTAGACAGCCAATTTTTGCTAATTAAATGGCGTGGATTCTGGTATGATTCAGTCTCTTCCCCACTAGGTTTTATGGAAGTAAATTTGAGTACGTTTATTAGAAAAAAATATAAACAATGAACTTGTTTAACTGTTAAACTGATAGAGTTTAAAATAATGTATTTTTCGAGAGAAAAAGAAATACGATATGTAATATTATTTTCTATGCAGAGCCGGATCCAGGAAATCATGAGTTCAAACCAAAAAAATTATGGACTATTAATTAATAAAATAATTATTTTTGATAAAATGGATAATGAAAGTTTAATGAAAAAGTATAATTAACATAACAAAATTCTTGAAAAATGGCTGAAATTATTTTTATAATGTGATTATTTTACTCAAAATTCTAATATATATTTTCAAGAATATATACATAGTTGACCTATATGCAATTGTGCATTCCATATATGATATATAGCCAATGTTAGTATTAGTTTTGACATGATCATTTTTCTCTTGCGTCCACAAATAGCACATCAAGAACATGTTTTGTACTTACATATTATAAACCCCACATAATGCTTCACAGAAAAGTATTGAGCTTGAATCTATGGGAAGATATAAACTAGTGAACGTCATGTGGATCTACCAGACTACCACATGTATTATAAACAGTCACTATTATGTTTAAAAAGACTAGGGAAAATAAAACTTCTTTAATCCACTATACAAAACCCTAAAATCTTCCCAAATTTCTCAATGCCTTTCACGTACGTCATTTATTGTGTATTTAGGAAATTATGTTTCACTTAGAGGTATTATGAATATTTCAGAAATTGGATTGAAGTGAAACATAATGTCACAAAGAAGTCTCGAAGTGTGGTTAAAGAACAATGTCGGATAAAGATAGTTGTAGCCAGGATGGAGATCATTAACGTATAGAAAAGTCGTTTTAGTACAACAATTATTTAGACTTAAAATGATGAGAGTTGACGGTCGTGAAACTAAAATAGAAGAGATTCTTTACAAGCGACAGCTAAGAGAGGTCCAATGAGAAAGCTTTGTTTGATTACCATTTGACCCTTACTTAGCCCCACACACTCGTGCATTGCTTGCTAATCATCACATAAGGAATTATAATTCATTGTCGTTTTCAATCATGTTTCATGACTAGAAGAAATCAATATGTTGGTAGAAAAAATAATCAAAAGAACGTTACGTTGAAATGTTAGGGCCCAAAAGCAAAGACCCATCGACTAGGGCTAAAGTCTATAATCATTACGACCAATCTTGGTGGACTTGGATCTCTTTACCGACCCATTCTCACGTGTTCAAATTATTATTTCGTTTATATAAATAAAAGAACATCATCTAATATTTATTTATCGTGTGACCATAAGGTAACAAATTGTTTGCGAACAAATATCTTCAACATTACGGCAATAAATATGGACATAATTGGTTCACGAGAATAAAATGGAAACAATTAAACAATAGACACGAAACGATGACGTCTCCATGTGTAGCTGAGCTTGAAACCATCGAAACTGATATGTCAATGTCATATGCATTATCTCTACCTTCCTTCTTCCGTAACTCTTATCAATTGCTCTTACCTCAAATGGTTGGTGGCCATACTTCTTCATCTCATATCTTTATATATTTGTTTTCTTACAGTCGACAAAAGATAAAGGGAAATTGCTTTGTCTCAATATTAAATAATAAATCAAAATTAATAATCCAACACAAACAATATTCAACGGTCGGATTAAAATGTAGATTAACTGCTTTAAGTCAAGGAACTTCAACCGTTCGTTAAGTACCGTACGGTAATAGGGGTATTTAAGTAAAATAAAATCCAAGAGGGCAATTACAAGGTACGGCGAATCTTATCGTAATCTCGAAGCCCATGATCATTCAAGTTCATGAATTATATCTTAACCGTCCAAATAATTAAAGTGGGGCCAGTACCTACCACTCCGTGTGAATGTGGGTCCACCACAAACCACTCTGTGTTCTAGAGGATTATTAACACTTAGAATCTTGTAAGTTTCAACCATACGAGATTTCTTAAGCTGTAGGTCCCACTTCGCATGTGCTTATCTTTCTCTGACGTTGATTTTGACATCTCACATTTTATTTTTATATTTTCAAGACCAATTTTATTTTATTTATAATACTTGCGTGCACAAAGTATGCTTAAAGTATATAGTTTTTTCACGATTTGTTACACATTTGTAAAAAGGTGTGTGTGGTTTTATAAAGAAACCAAACTAAATGTCATATTGCAGTAATTTCGAAATTAATTAAGTGGTTAAACATCAACATCTAGGGTTAACTATATAGGAGTTCATGGGTTAATAGCTTTTAATTTTGTGTTTGTCCATATGTATAGGTGTTGTGAAAGTAAAAAAGTTAATAAACCATGAAATTTATCTAAGAAAATATTATACCGGTTATGACTTTTCGTCCAACCTAACTTAGGGTATAAAAAAACTTATAATATGATTCATTAATAGGAAAAATATTCGTGTCAAAGTTGATGGTTCATAATTTATTTAATATCATAACTAATATATATTACATTCTTATCTCATAATTTACAGATATAGTTATATATCATACATGCAGTAAACGATTCTGCGACTAACATTTCGTCCAGATTTTATTCTTTGGTCATTTCAACAGTTTTAACGGCCAAAAAACCGCCGATTTAGAAAGAGACACTTTCGTTTCTTGAAAAGAAAAGAAAGAGCAGACCTGGGAATTATTACAAAATTAAAAGATGAATAAATATTGAAACATAAATATATTAAAAGTGAGGGACAAAACTCTAGAAAGTAACGAACCTGTCATATTTCAAGGACTAAGGTACATGCTTTCATTAGGTATTGGTCTAAAAACCATCTCAGAATAATGAGTTTTTATTTTTATTTTCTTTAATGAATATTATTATACCAAATACCAATCTATACATCATTGTTTTTAAATTGTTAACATATAAATAAAATAACATAGCAGCTTTTAGTAACGACTTTTTGGGAATTACCAACTCCCCAGGCTGAGAAATTTGACTGAGTCCTGAAACAAAAATCAAAACATATATACAAAAAACACAGAAGAAATATAATAAAAGTTTCATTCATCAAATATTAAAACTCTCTTACAGGGTACATATTCAACAATTACACCACCATGAGAGCAAATCTGAGAAGAGAACCTAATATAGTAACCATTCTCTTAAGGGTTAGTCTCACTCTAATACAATACTAAACCCATATTAGCCAAAACATAAATAATAAAAAAAAAAAAATTAGTTTGCTAAACAAGAGAAGCATTTACTCAACAGCTTCCTCTCATCCTAACCATCTTAAATCGTAATAAAATCAAAATAAAAGATATGTTCATCGGAGCATGGAAGTGAGAGACTGGAAAACAACTTCTTCACAAGGGATAGTGAGACCCATGTCATGATCAAACCCAAACTCTTCTTCTGCTTTTTGAAGAAGAAGCTGAAACTCGGGTCGGGTCAAAAACGAAATGGGTACAACGTACCTAACCCGATTCTTTCCAACGTAGACAACGAAATGACCTTTAGGCACGTCAAGAAGATGTCCATTTATGTCTTCACTGTATACATTACTCTGTTTCTTCCCCAAGCTTGAACATCTCTTCAAGATTTGCTTGATCATCGCTGTTTGTGTTAACTTGTTTGCTTTGTTCAACGCCATTATCTTCAAATGAGTGTTTTTGTTTTTATTGTTTAACTCGTTCTTGAGTTTTACAAGAAATGGTGAGTGTGGATTAGAGTGAGGGAGGGCTCATGGACTTTGGTTGTGTGTATTTATTGAGGACTAGAGCGAGTGTAAATTATTATTTTTAATACAAAAATGAATATACGAAAAAGCATAAATTATATAATATACACAACCACAACATGCATTATATAATATGTATATATATAGAGAGAGAAATAGTGAGATGATGATAACGAGGCTTTGAAGATATTATTATGTGTTTGTTGTCTGAATATGAATTTGCGTTTTTGTTACGGTAACCATTTGTTGTGTATTTAGATGATACAAATATTAAATTTGTTGAAGAATTGATAGAATGTAGAACTTTGAAAGCGACCGTTTGGGTCATCATGTTTGGTTCAAAGATAGAATCTGTTTGTATTATTAATGTTAAAGGAATAACCAAATCGAGGTGTAATTTAAAATTGATATTAATCAATTTAATTTGGTTCACAAATTATGAATGGTATATTTATTTCCAAACATTTTAAGATGTTGGGTCCAAATTGAGACTATGTGTGGAACTTGTTAGATGGACGGTCTGATATATGCTATTGAATTTGTGGTTGGAAATATATGAATAATATCTAACCACTGTTTTTATTGGTTCATGCACGAATTTGTAAAGTAATTAGGATTTTAATCTCACCCTTCGAGGTTGATTAGGGTTTTATTCGAATATATTGTATAGTTCTTTAAAATTCATATTTATATCTTTTATTGTCTCCACTTTATGGTTACCTTATCACATTTTCCCATTTACATGTCTCAGTTTACATCGAGCCTTACTTTAAACAAGTACAAAAAAAAAAACTCAACGTGTTACTTCATGCACGTTGTCGAACAGTAAACTAAAAAAATATAATACATACAGTATCAAATTAATAATCCATGTTCATTGCATGAAAACATTGCAATTTCTTCACAATATTTTCAAAAATTATTGACATTTTTTATTTATTTTTTTACGTCTAAATATATCATACTTTTTCGATATTCAATGAGAAAAATAAAAGTACAGAAGTGTACCACGATACGATCTTGGTTATTGAACCCGTGAATCTAGAAGAATAAAAGAAAAGACACTTCACAATGATAAAAGGTACGTCGTTGTACCCAACGAGCCACTAGTGTATAGTAATATATTAATCACTAGATTCACTATATAACTTTGGACTCTTTACGTAACACGTATAACCGAACTTATGGCCACTTGGAAAACCATTTACAGCGAATCTTTAGAGTATTAGGCTATATTGAAATGCGTCAAAAATAAAAGAAAAAAAAAACAAAGAAGCAGAGGGAAAGGGTCGATGTTTCGGACCACTAAACAGAAACCAAGAATTTGTAGTAACCAAACGTGGACCTTTCAACTGTTTCAACTGATTCACATGCCTTCCTAATTACATCCTTTTCATCTTCTGTAATTTAACCTATACTTTAAAAATAATAATTACCTATATTTTTAATAGTATTTTTTTTGTCTTAATTTCTAACCTACTTTGAATTTCGAGATTTTCATCAATTTCAATTAAATATTATTATACTAAATGACTAGTTACATTTCCATTTTTGTGAGTTAGTATCGTATCGTACGTGGTCCATTTAGCAAAAAATAGTTATCAGTTTCTTCATTTAAATTTAAGAGTTTTCTCATAAATAAATTTAAATTAAAAAGCAATATGTACAACTGTACGTTAGGTTAATTATATAACAAGATAACTTTAAAACTTTTTGATAATTAATTAAATAGCCCCAAGTTGCAGGAGTAGCCTCTATCCCTACCCCAAAATTAAATTTGCAAATTTACACTCTTCGTCTAAGTTCTTAACTATTCCACAGAAGCTACTATACACAGTCACATGGTTTAGTCAACTTCTCTGCAGTGTAACAATGAGTGATAGCTCCAAAAACAACAAAAGAAAAAATTCATCAAGATTTTGAAACTGTGTAATAGAAAGATATTGCTAAAATCCGTAATTCATGCCCACACCACACACAGTTACGTATGATAAGTTGATAACCTTGAAATCATTATAATTTTTGTTTGCATGTATAATTCATTTATTACAAATACAATAATGAATAATAAAAAACATTTTTGTACGTAAATCTCGGAAGAAAAATATAAATAAAACAAAATTAGTAAATGATGATGAAAGACGAAGACAAAACAGATTTGTTGCTTGTACTATTATATCAAACGAGCCTGATTGATGAATAGTAACCTAAACCTAAACGACAGCGTATGGATGAGACTTAATCCAAGGACAATTAAATTGTACAAACAAGGAGATAAGAGACTTAATGGTGTCTCATTCGTACAATGACAGTACTCGAACTTGTTACGTGTTCTTGTATTTAATATCTCTTCAATTAATCAAACAAATGCACATGCAAGCCCTATATTTTTTCTTGGATTTAATTTGTTCATATTTCGTTTGATTCGTCGAATCCATTTCATTGCCTGTCTTTTTATAGCTTTTATTTTAACGATCATGACAAATCCTTCAAAAATATATAATAAAAATATTGAAAATGACAATATGTATAAAAGAAACTCACCAACTTAGACCTAATCTATATAATTTTTTCATTAAATAACACACAGGTTTACGAATGTATTTTTTTTATTTTGGTAAAGAAGTGTAATGTGTTTATATTTTAAAATAAATAAAAAAAGGTATTGAAATGGGTCGATGACGGAGTAAGGTTCCTAACGAACTACGAATCTCTACTTAGAATGAAACCAAACTCACATGTTTCATCGACGAGATTGGTCACATGCATGAAAGCTGCAACTTAATTGTTTTGCTTTCAATTTTGTAGAAACGATACTAATTTTAATGGGTCCCTCGACAGCGGAGTAGTTGATGTTAGACAGAATACATAAAGGACCATCATGTTTATTTTCAAGCGAATTTACAAGACACAACTACCCTTATATCAATTTTTGCCTATGTACCTTTTTAGCTGTTTTTTTTCTTATAACAAAAGGCGACAGAAAATATAGAAAAAATGATATGTTCGAAAATTATGTTATAACTTATAAGAAGAAAATAAAGATACGTTTTGAATTTTGATATGAATTTTAACAAATTTTAATACAAGAAACAAGTGTCTGCCTAACTAATACAATAATAACCAAATCGTTAATTACTTACTTCTATATTATTCAACCACCCTATTCTATACAATATATTCACTTTGATTATGAATGTAGGTACATACCTCATATTTAAAACTTCATTTATGTGTGGAAGCCACTCGATATTGATATGTGTCGAATCTTTTTTAGACCCACCAAGAGCTTTTTCATTAGAATAACTATAAGAGTTTAGAATTGATAATCACAAATCCGTTGTAGTCTAGCTGGTTAGGATACTCGGCTCTCACCCGAGAGACCCGGGTTCGAGTCCCGGCAACGGAG
>KE157915.1:31773-64592 GCA_000411055.1 Leavenworthia alabamica
AGTCCCGGCAACGGAGAATTATTTTTCGTTTTCGCGTTTTATTTATTTAAAATATTTGTAGACCCAATAAGAAAAGTCGATTATAAGTCCATCAGCGATTAAAGCTATAAGTTGGCCCATTTAGAAAGCCCAGCTTAAACAACAAATGGGATCAGATATGCTAAAAGATTTCTCGTCGGAGAAAGGGAAACTTCCCGGCCAGGTTTCGTAGCTCAGGTTCACGGACACATGGCTTATGAGTGCCCTTTTGCTTGTGTTTTATGAAATGTTGAACAGATTAGTGTGGTGTGCTGACTTCTGATTTTTCATAATCCAAATATTACTAAAAACAAATTTAATGTCTCGTTTTTGGCTAAATCTTGAATAATTTTAAAAAAGTAATGTAGCTCCATTTAAGTTTAAGGATTATAATATTATTGTCTATGCAAGTAAATTTATTTTGTAAGCAAGCTATTTTCGTAGTCAAACTCCATTTATTAGCAGATCTCGAAATAAACTTAGTATATATATATATTTTTTTGACAACAAACTTAGTATACACCAAATTCGGAAATAATAAATTATTGATACAACAATGGAACTTTTAGTGGGAGGGAGAAGTGGTTGTCCAGTGGTCCATTTGATCTTCAAGTAATTGGATAACGTAAAAGGAATGTATATATAAACAACCGTATCATATACTCCTTAAATACCAACTTGAATCAAAAAAATTTAATTGTAAATTTCTTACAAAAATGGCATGTGAGGGTTCTGTTTTGTTTTATCTGGCATGCAGCTTTGTATATGAGTTGTTTTTAAATACTCATACTTGTTACCAGCATCATTGCTTATGTTTACTTTTGTAAAATTGGGAGATAAATAAAAGATGTTCATTGAAGGAGAAGACTTCAAGTGTTGATTGGTGGCTACTACTACTTGTAGTGTTACCTAAGGTATCTCTCTTTTTTTGTTTCTTACTTACATTTCTTTTATAAATTAGATAACCACGACTATATTTGTAGTAAAAATAAGATAATAAGTTGACAAAAAAATAATTATTATGTTCGTCTACTCCTTTTAATCATTAGGACACAGAAAATTTGTTGGTTTGGACCAAACTTAACTGTCAATAAGAATTTTCAATTTATATAAGGGAAAAAGGAAACACATGCACTATAAAGAGCGAACCTAAACGAAGAAGCTATCATATTGAATCAAATAAAAGCAAGTCTAGTAACAAACTTTGCGGTGGATCAAGCAGAAATGAAGATACCTTCTGCATTAGTGGTTATGTTCCTCCTTGTAATGTTCTTGCAGACTAACAAATTAGAAAGTGGACATGTTGGTTCCACTGACCAAGACACGGTCAAGAACAAGAACAACACAACCACCGAAGTAGTTGTCAAGGATAACAAAAGAAGTTATAGTGGAGGAAGCGGAAGCTATAGATGGGGATGGGGTGGTGGTGGTGGTGGTGGTGGTGGTGGTGGTGGTGGNGAAGGAAGAGGAGAGTTTGTGAAAAGAGAATACGTAGAATGCAAAGGAAATGGAAAATGCAGAGGAAAGAGATTGGAATGTCCTCAACATTGTGGTGGCTTTTGTTTTTACGATTGTCTCTTTCTTTGCAAACCTCATTGCCGTCGTTAGAGAGATATATTCATCTATCAAACATTATGTTTTTTTTGGCTTGTTTGATTTTTTAACAAATATTTTCGTGGCTTCTTGAGTGATGAGTTTTCTTTTTCAGGATCTTGACTTTTCTAATATTTTTTTCATATTTTCTTATGAGGTTTGTCTTTTGTCATTGAATCTGCAATGTAAAAGTTTCTTATTTTTGCTTTCTATAATGGACATCTTTTGAAAAAGATGGTTTACGTTTGTTTTAGACTATAAGATTAAGTGTGTCAGTGCTAAAATGAAAATGTGTCAAATAAAAATCAACCTCTATGCTAGAGTACAAAACACACTGAACAAACTGAAACCGATCTAAAACCGAACAAACCGAACCGAATGCTAAATTATTTATGTATAATGATATATCTCATTATATTATTAGTCGCAATCGCACCGGTGTTTACATTATTTGGGCCTTTTGGGCCATTGACCAAATAGTTTGCTAACTAAAACGAGTAAATGACGTGTCGGTACTTTAGTGAAAAGCGTATTGGCTGCCGTGATCACGTGTCCTAAGTCATTAGAGCTCTCCATACTCCATAGTCCATAGGCATATTCAATCACAGTAAACAAATACAACAATAGTGATGGGCACGTTATTATGAATTTGTCTCCAGCATATGCTCTTTTCTTATCTTTATTTTCCCAAAAATATAATAAATAAATACCAACCAAATCCAATCACAATCCTTTCCCCATATGGGTTATGGGGACTGTGAGGCATATGATCAAAAAAGACCGTCCTCACATACTATATAATACACCACAATATTTCATTCATAGAATTTGGAACTTACTTTAAAAACTTTACATGAAAACTTGAAATAGAGGATTAAGAAAGAACATTTGCATAAACGATATGAGAATATAGGATTATTACAAGGATTCAGAACATAGCAACCTCAATCACACTTATAATTTACAGAAGACAAAACCCAAAAGTAAAGAGAGAGGCTAATTCTATCAAAGATCAAAGTTGAGAGAAACCAACAAACAAACAAAGAGCCACATGTGAAGGAGAACTTAAATTACCAGAAAGATCTACTCTTTTTATTAGAAGTAAGAGTAAAAGTATTATCAGTAGTGATCTGTGGAACAGTGAAGCCACCATCATCATACCATCTCTTATTATTCTGTCCATGTTGTTTCATGTTTTGTATTGGAGCATAACACTCTACTTCTGGTGATGTTACTTTGTTGTACATCATCCCAAACTGAATATTGTTGTTGTTTTCTTGAGATAAGTATTGTTGATTTGGGTATGAAGAAGGAAGTGTTTGTGGAATCTGAGGGACCCAAATTCCCAAATTCTTAGATGGAAGTGACAATGTATTGTTGTTGTTGTTGTTTCTCTTAGTGCTGTCATCTTCAGTTTCCATATATGGTAATACTCCATCATCATCACCACTCTGTTATCACACAAAAGTTAACAAACAAAAAAGGAAAAAATAAACTTTTTCAGGAATTTATACAATACTATAAATAGTAAAAAAAGATCTATCCACATCTATAAATCCTTGTTACTTTTTTTTTAGTATCTCAGTTAGATCTGATATGATATGAGATTATGCAAACAGAGGAAACTTGGATCACATCATGATGAATAAAACTTGGATCTTACCTTGGAGAAACCAAAAGGAGGAACAGATGAATCAAGAAAGTCCTCAACGTGCCAACCAGGTAAAGTATCAATCAAATACTCTGAAATCGTGCTTGTGGATCCCCACTGAGCAGAATCAGTAGGTTTGATCTTGGAGTTGTTGCTCTGAGGAGTTGAAACAGGTTTCTTGATGGGAGTATTGGGGATCGATGAACGAGGAACAGATAAATCTTGGCTAGTAGAAGAAGAAGATTTTGAAGTGGGTTTATAAACAGAAGATGTAGCAGAGAGCTTAACACCAGTAAGAAGAAACCTATCGTGTTTCTTTGTGTATTCATTAGCTTCATGGATCGATGAATCACAATCTTTACACAAAATAGCTCTATCTTGTTGACAAAACAACAAAGCTTTTTTATCCTAAAAAGTCAAAACAAAATAAACCCTCAGATCGAGCATCAACTGAATTAGACAAAACCTATGTCGGAAGGAAAAAAGAAAGAGAGACCTGACAGATGTCGCAGAGAGGAGTGGAGTTCTTGGTTGAAGAAGGATAAAGGAGAGAGAAACGAAGATGTTTAGAGGCGAGTTTGTTAGCGTGATGAACGCTATGGTCACAGCCGCCACAGAGAGACGCTTCATCGGCGGTGCAAAACACCGTAGCTTCTTCTTTGTCGCAAACGTCGCATCTGATCTTCATCGATCGATTGAGTAAGAGAGTAGTAGTTGAAAAAGATAGGAGGAGAAGAGGTAGATGATGTGAGATTTTATGGAGTTTGTGTAAGAGAAAGAGAGAGAGTGTTAGGGTGCTTTTGTAATATCGACACGTTCTTCTTGTTTTTTCACCATTGACTTACATCGCACAACCAAACATTAACTCTTTTAGAAGTTTTACTTAAACTTTATATTTCGTTTCATACTTTTGTTTTTTCTCTGTTATTTTGTTGGCATAAAAATTAATAATTCGCTTAATATTTATTTACAGTTATTTTATATTAAACCATATATTACATGAAAGAAGGATTCCAAAGTACTAGAAAAAAAAACAAAGACATTAATTCACAATGCCACGATTAAACATTTTCTCTACCAATAAATAAATTTATAACTCTGTTTTTTGAAACAAATTAAAGAAAAATCATGCATATATCAAATTTAAATAGTTTGATTAGAATTTATCTAAAAATGATTAGAATAATGTCTTCTAATAAAATTACTCTTTTGTGGAAGAATCCTTGGCCTAGTGATTAAGAGTTTAAAGGCTTCTACACCAGGTCTGGGGTTCGAAACCCAGAGAACGCAATTATTACCGATTAAAGGATGTAAAGGCTTTCCAGAGATTTCGGTGTGCGCAGATAGTATCGTCCGTCGTGGTCTCGTGTTGCGGGGAGAACTTGTCCATCATGGGGATGTCGTATATTCAGAACCGCATATCGAAGATTATTTGTGTCATGAAATTATCGTAAGTAGAAGTTGTTCTCACATTCCAAAAAAATCTGTAATACTGATGATCTAATAGACGAAAAAAAAAATAAAATAAAATTACCCTTACAAATTATACAATGATGTTCACTTGGTGATAAACATTTATAATTACATATGTCAACAATTATTACTTATAACTATATATACGTTTATGCATGAGTTATTTATAGATTTGTAACTTTTGCTTTTACAACTATATATAAATTACTCTACAATAAATTTATTTAATTAAAATTAAAATTACAGGTCCTTTTAATTTCTAAGAATCAAAGAAAAAAAATCAGAATTTAATATTTTCAAACACCAATGTTGGGATTTCCTTTATATATGCTCAAAATTAGTCACTAGTTACCATTAAATGTATTAAGAATAACTATAAATATCTAGAACCACTACATCATCAAGTAGCCATATATTACAAAGTTTCAGGAGTGAAGTCAAGTGGAATAAAAATATCTAATGGAACCATATCTTATGAATTACTAAATAATAATCCTGAAAAAAAAAGCAGTATAATAAAGAATAAATTATTCGCCTATTAACTAAAGGCGTATGCTTAAAGAAACTTTAAACCCATAACGAAGCCTACCAAATATAACAATAATATATTTTTGATGGAAAGTATTATTAGGAATCCTAAAATATATAAAGTTATAATTTTAATAATCCACTTGTAGCTAGTAACTCTTAAATATCTTTTACAAGTCCTCATAGAAACTAGACCCCTCAATAGTATATCTGTCAAGATTAATGTAGTTTTTAAACTATAGTTTAAAATGTTTATATCAATTAGGATATTAGAGTAAGTTTTGTGATACATAATTTATAGATATTTTGAATCGAGATGTAATGAAGCAGTCTGAAATTTTCGTGACAGTCTCCATGTGAAACGTAAGATTAGTTAAATTAGTAGTTTTAGTTGCAACTTTGTGAAGTGAGATAGGGAACAAATGGGTCCCACTTTCATAGTCTCATAGAGTACTATATTTTAGCAAGTGGTGAAGTGGATAATCATGGTCGAAAACAATTAAATATTTGGTCAAAAATCAATTTTTATGTTGTTTTATTTTGGGTCAAAATCAATTTGTATGTTGTTATATTAATAAACCATAAGATTTTGCTGAAAAATAGGTATTTCAATAATTTCATTACTCGATTAACCACCCTCTTTTTCTTTTAATTTATTGTATAATTAATAATGACCAAACGAGAAGAAACTAATCTATTTAATTATACTAAAGTACACAAGTAATTTAAAATAAATTATCGTATTATCTGATTGACACAAATATTTTTTGTTGATTTGTCATTTTACAAATTTTTGAAAAAAAATTTTATTATCATAAAATTTATTTTCGTTAATTAGTTTTTCTTGATTTTAAACATCCATTATCTTCAAAAAATTTCTTATTTATTTATTTAAACAAATATATTAATACTATCTTCTATGTATTTATTCTCTATAATTTTTTTTTCAAATATCTATAATTTTTAAATATTTTTTTAAAATGATTTAACAATGATTTGTTAACAAATTTTTTTAATTAAATGAGTGTATTATATTTTTTGTAAGATTTATAAACTAAAAAATTTTAATGGTGAATTTTGATCTCTATCAATTTTGATGCTATAAATACTTTTGTATTAATTGTATTTTTTTGTTAATATTTTTTTAATACCTCTCTTGATTTTAATCTTCATGTTATAGTAGATAATTTTTTAGTTTTAAAAAAATTCTAATCAAATATATAAATTAATATTTTTTTAACATAAAAAAATTAATGATAATTAACAATAAATATGTTCATAGCAAGTACCATAATGATAGTATTTACTAAATCACAAGTAATTTTTTTACGTGACATTCTCACCATTATTCTAATTTTAATTATAAATTATATAATTTAATATTTTTATTAATTTAATTAAAAATATATATATATCATGTATCTACTTTTTTCCACCTTTTTCAACAATACACAACTAATTATTTAATTTATTTNATTATAAATTAATATTATTTTAATATATAATATAAAATAACACAGAAGCATAATTCTAATAATGACTAATCTAGGAGAAATTAATCATTCTCTTGTCAAAATAATTATCGATATTATAAATATGCAAATACCCCATTGGATATTAAAATATTTATATACTGATAGAATAAAATAAAATAAAAGGAATTAGTTGGATCTGAATGGGCAAAAGCCATAAGGTGGGGATGACAAGCCGAAACCTCTCGACCTTAACACCGATTTAATAATTTTTGTTATTATGCGAATTTATTGGTTTTATTGGACCACTTTGGGACTTTACATTTATTTAATTTATATATGTAATGGCTTACGCAAAGTAGTAGTGTGATGGGAGGAAAGTGTCACAGATGTAATTCACAATTTTTTTATTCGTTTTTAAACACAATGTATTTTATATTCAATTAATGATAGTAATTTGTATATGACACATGTAAACAATCTGTTCCGTAACATTAATTACGAAAATGATTCAATATTTTTTATCATATTGAATTAGCCTAAATTTGTGTGGCTTAACTGAAAAAAAAATAGAATTTGACATTCCAATATATTAAAAATAAAGCAACAAGTAATAAAAATAAATAAAATATCTAAATCAGAGGAGAAAAAAATGGCCAAATCAGTCACCATCATTCAAATCCATTCTTTGCATCCATTCATCTACCGAATCGATTCCAATTTTGTTTTCCTCTATTTGACTGTATATTGACTATTTCACCATGTGTAACTATGAAAAAAACAACCAAAATAAACCAACTTTATTAATCACGATATGATTTTGATTAAATCAATCGTCAAACTCACGTGTTACGTTTCGATTTTATCATATTACTATTATACTATAAAGTCCACTATGTTATATAAAGATATATATATATTATACCTCTAAATATCTTTTCACTGCTTTTTCATTCATCTCGAATATGAATGACTTCTCTCGTATCTGAAAAAACAATATGGAAAAAAGTTTATTAAATCCTTAACGGTTAAACAAAAGAGTAAAAAGGTAAAAAAAGTTAAATTAAATTACCTGGATTAAGCAACTGTTCTTGAGAGTAACAACTCCTCCATGACCAATTTCTTCATCGTTCATCCATATTGAAAACTTTCCAAGATTCTTGAATTCAAAACACCCATCTTGCTTCAACCTTATTAAAGCCTAGTTTCATTTTATATCCAATATAATCAAAAATGTAATTAAAATAATCAATATATGTAAATATGATGAATAATATAACATTATATGTCACCTGTCGTCGAGAGAATTTTGTTTCGGACCCTGAACTTCCCAAGTCGATATCAACTATATATTCTCCTGTTGCTCTTCCAAGTAACACCTAAAAATGTTGATAACGTTTTTAAACTTAAATTAAATCAATCAAATAATTAATACATCGCAAGAAGATTTTAATAACCTCTGGTTTATTGATGTAATGCTTAGAGCTTCCATATAGAAGAGCAAAAGCTCCATGAGAAGCCATGTCGCGGTTCATGTAAGACTCAGAACTCTGCTCTAATCTCATTATCATACGTAACATTTCCTCGTTTCGATATTTTGAAGCTACACACAATCATAAGTATAGTATTTTTATTAAATTACAGACAGTAAAAGATAAAAATATAATATTACAGTTTGAGAGATAGATTATTTTACCTTCCAACATAAACCGGTCTTGACCAATTGGTTCAAGTTCCATGTCAAGAATCTGAATTGGTTCAAAAAGAAGAAACAGTTTCAGTAAAATTTAACAAAGAAAAGATAATATTTTTCAAGAACTTGTAAGAGTTTATAATATTTACCATAGCTTCAATATCTGAATAAGAAGGCAAATCTTCATCACTCTCAATTCCATCATTGTTGTCTTCTTCTTGTAGCATTGAGTCGTTTATATCCATCTCTGCACTCAATGTCTGTTGACAGATAACTTTCTCAGTAAAGCTATCTTTGAATGCAGAAGAAGAACAACTTGCATGTGTTGTAACATTACAATCTCCAACAACAATGTCTTTTCCTTTTGCTTGTGATCCTCTGTTTAGAGACAGATCTTGTTTCTTACGCTTCTTTGATAATGCATTTGGATTAATCCGAGCTTCTGGATTATGCTTTTCTAAGATGATATGATCATTATCTGGAATCTCATCGCTCTCAAGATTTAGAACACAATTAATAACACCGTTAACGATTTCAGGATGTCGATCAAGTTCAGACATTAACTTAGCCCTACCAAGATAATCATCTTCTTTGTTTGCCAAATCAGGTGACTGTAATGTAATCTCATTAAAAAGCTCTTGATCAAACAAATGATCTTGAAACATTTCATCAAGCAAAACATTATCTATGTTTGTGTCTGTAACATTACAGTCATTGATGTTTAACAACATATCCACCATTCCATCATCATCATTATCATTACCAATCCTTGTGGTTTGAAACTCATCTTGACTGTATTGAAAAGTTTTATGAAGCCTTTCAATATCCTCAATAATGAATCCAAAATCGTCAAAATCTCCAAAGACAGTACCTTCCTCTTTGTTAAAAAGATCATCAATGGCATTGTTAAGAGGCTGTTCCAAACGCAGCCTCTTACGTGCCGAGTAGTATTGAGTTCTGACTGGTAAAGATTGATAATTACCTTGTGGAAGGAACCGAGAAGAGTATTGTAACTCAAATCCCACTGATGAAGATAGAGATGTGACATCGGGATTGTAGAGAAGACAATTCCATCGATCTGCTAGTTCTGAAACTGTAAATTTTTTCGAGAATCTGACTGCTCCTTTGGCTAATGACTCAATACAAGCTCCATCCTACATTATACAAAAAATCAAATTGGATTTAAATATCTAAAATTTCAATCATAGATTATAGAAAATTCGTTAGAAAGTCTAGTGATTGACATATAAAAAATGGATCTTGAATATTAAATAATCAAGGAAGAGTTAGATAGATGACTTGGAATACAAGTATGTTAATTGTCTAAAGAGATAAACACTGTAACAATTTAGGGTTTCAATACATAATTGAATAAACATGAACTGATGCAGGAATTTTGAGAAACCAAACAAAATATAAAAAAGAAGATGAATTGAAATTAGGGTTTAGGTGAGAACAAATAAAAACTAAACCTCGATAGATTTTCTGAGAAGAAAATCGTCTTCAGGTAACCATTGAGTGGCCATCACAAGACTCAAATCAAAGCTTTTGAGAAACGAAATAAGAATTTTTTATTGTATATCAATAGGTATTTGTTAAGAAAGGAAAATATATATAGAGAATCTGGTATATAATATTTTCTCAGAAAATTTAGCGTTTCTTAACTAATTAAAAGACTTAGTCTCCTCATTTTACTATTCAGTTATGATTTGATTTTATGGAAATTATCAGTTTTTTTTTTTCTGCATCTTTTAATAATAAATGCTAATAATTATATGGTAATTAACACCCGTACACGTTTATAATGGGCTTTAAAGCTAAGCCCATTGGAAGTCTAATTAAAGAAACAATTTAGATGTAATGAATGGCCCATAGACTAACACCCATACTTGGGCCGTGAGAAGTAAAGCCGACAATGGATTTCCGACAACTTAGTTTTTTTGTCTCAAAATAAATAAAATATATAAAATATTTACACATAAACAAAGGCTTTGGAGAATTGTGGTGATCACGTGACAATAACTCTATGTAACCTTTGTGGAGACCACAACGCATTCTTTTCTTCAGCCGACCTTCTCCTTAAAAGCCATATATAGGCCTATTATATTATACACTTATGTATATATTCTTAAATGCGTATTGAACAATAGTATTCATATTATATACACTAGAGCTTAATGTGAAGCATGTGCATGGATGTGAAGACGGGCCCNGTGGCAAGAGGCTAGTGTCTACAAATAGAGGGATCCTAAGAAGTAAAGTACGTATAAGTTTGATCTCGTGATCGTACGAACTATTTCTACTATTGGCATGCAGTGTTCGTCGCCTAGGGTTTCAGATTTAGACTTGGTTTATTATATTTAACTTGTCATGTATTCGACACACTTACTATCACGTCACCATATATTATTTTCTTCTTCTTTAATAATCGTTTTATATACGAAGTGGGTGAGTGCACGCTAATATAAGTATTTGTATATGGGAGCATTGTAAAAACCAGATATTAGTATACCCAAACCAAAGTAATTTTATTTATTTTTTGGTTATATATATTCGAAGTGTATTTTATATAATGTATATATTATTATCTTGAATAAAGTTTATTCTGAACGAGTCAATCGAATAACTTAGCTTTAGGAAGACGCTTTGGGTCACTTCGTTCTTTTTATTTTTAGAAGACAAAAACCCGTTTCTAGCGGAAAGAGCATAATTATAACTTAGCTTTAAGCAAAAATGATGGTCACAAAGGCGTAATGGAAACAATATATTATTTTTCATAATAGTAATCCCAACTATATTAGAGATGTGGTTCGTGTAAAAAGTACCGACATCTAGCAATAACGTTGATTTTCTGAGTCTTATTTGAGAGACGACATTAGTTTGTGAGGTATTAAGAAAATTTTCATTAGAAAACATGAGACTTATATACGTAGAAACATATATTATTTGGATTTTTTTTTTTTTGATAAAGAATTTTTGGATGAACATATATGGATGTTGATAACATATATTATTTGGATGTTATTATAGACATCTTATCTTATGTTTGATTAAATTCGTTTAACTTAATAGTTAATTTAGAAGATTTCTGATTAAAAAATCACTATGTATGACAAACTTCATACTTTGAAAATAACATATTATAAACATCTGATCCTTATCTAATATTGTAATATGTAAAATGTGATTATGACATTTTATATTAATCACATTTGATACTTATCTAGAATTTCAAATGTAATTATTTGTATCGTCTTAGTTTGTTATAAACCAAAAAGAAATAAATTCTTATAACCTCTTATATTTTAATCATAATTAACTCTGCGTCAGTAGGATATAAACATAACTTTCACATCTATAAAACATTATAATATTAGTTAAAACTATATAGTTTTGTGTACGTTTATTTTTCTTATTTAAATCCTATTTTCTTAAAGTATTTAATTTGGTATTAAAATTATAATAATTATTTACTTCAGAAAGATTATATATTAGAAAAGAATCATTGAGAAGATTGTCGGGGAAATACTGTTAGTAAGAAGAATGATTAACTAGCATATATATATATATATATAAAGAGAGAGATGGATAGAGATGCAGCGATAAGAAAGGTAAGCACAAGGCTCGAGAGTGAAAGACAAGAACATGCTAATAATTGGACTAGTTGATCTATTTCTTATTCCAAAATGTTCCCTAACATAACCTATGCTCCTCCTCTTCACTCTCTGCTTACTTGTGGGATAATACAATATCGTTTTGTTAACCATTCCAATGCAAAACTGAGATCACAATATTTGTTTTCGTTACTAGGTTGATTATTTGTTAAAACTATGATTAATTTTACGGTGGATTTAAGCTTTAAAAAATATACACATTTTTCTATACATCAAAACAGATACATTCGATTTATTTAATATATGAAATAGATTTTTTAACAAATAATAAAATTTATAATAATATTCTAGAATTCATAATAAATATATAATAATAATTACTATGTAATAAAAAGAATATTGTGATGTTTTTAGAAAGAAAGAAGATTGTTGGGTCTAGCCCTGGCCAATCGGATCGGATTGTTCAGATCGGATCCGTAAAATCCGAAATAGATCGGATATGGGTGAATAAGTTAATCGGTACAGTTTTATTTTTAGTTCGCATTTCGGATCGGATCGGTTTCAAATAATCAATTTATTCGGTTTATTCGGATTGTTCGGATTATTCGGATTAAAATTTAATTTTTGAAATAAAATTATATAATTTTAATAGGATAAATCGATTAAATAAAAATTTTGATCCAATTAATCCAAATTTTTTTTGCATTGATCCGATCCGATTAAATCTTGATCCGAACCGATTAATCCGAATTTTTTTTCCAGTTTATTCGGTGATTTAAAATTTTTGAATAACCTAATTACTGAATAAGCCGATCCGTTTAATCCGATTAATTCGAATGCCCAAAGACCGGTGACGACGTTAATCATTTGAAACGTGAATGAGTTATCATCTTATATAATACATATATCCACCAGTAACGATAGTGTATGGTAAAAAATCCTTATTACTGTGTTTTTTGGACATTAACTGTTTAACATCTACATCCTATATACCGACTTAGTGTTATATTAGTAGTTAGTTTTCAAACACTACATTAGTTATGGGTTTTGTAGTCCTTTAACTTGATAAAACTAATATATTCTGACATAAAAATGTATATATTTTGGTTTTAGAGTCTGTCGATTAGGTTTAAAAAACAGACAAGTTCTGCACAAATCATACTATTTAGAAAATGTCTCTTAATATAAATATCATCCGCCAAAATAATAAACTAATGTATAGCCACTAAAACTATTTTAGCCAAAGGAACAAAACAATAAAAGTAAAGAACAAAAGACAAAAGGGACATTGGGCAACTAGTTTATTCATGAAGATCCCGAGTCATCAAATTTAGTAGCTCCTCGGTTCTATTAAATTATATAGTAATTACATTAACAAATGAAGACAAAATAGTGATTTAGTCAACAAGAAATTCTAAAATACATAAGACTCATATCTCGGGCCCCTAATTACGATCAAATCCTTTTTTTTCTTGGCAACTAACGATCAAACTTTACATATAATTGTGTTTAATATTGCTTAATCAATTTAATGCATTTTTAGTAAATCCTTTTTTTCTAGACATAATTCATGTTTGGGATGGGCCTTTTTTGCTTTTTTTTTTTAATCAGGAACGCACTTCAATACTGATTTTAAAAATATATATGGGCCTTTCTTTTGTTTAGTATTTTACTTATTGTGTTTAAACATATTAACCAGAGTTAATTTATGGAATCCATTTAATCAAATTAAAAATCAATGATATGGTAGTTGAAATGAGCTAATTAAATGCCGTAAAGTTGGGACAAAATTAAAGTTTTTAAAATCGTATTTCTGTTTTGTTCAACAAATTTCAATCTTTTACGGATTTTAAAGCTTTTTATTTTCTTCCAATTTCTGACATGAAAATAAAAACAACTTCCAATACAACTCAGTGACTCACATCAATTTTTTTTTTCATTATATATATATTGGGTCAAAGAAGGCAAAGAAACCAACAAAATTGACTAGCCCTATGCATTCGGTTCAGTTTGTTAGGTTTACGAAAAATCGAACTGAACTAAATCGGTTTCGGGTTATTCGATTTTAGATGAGTAAACCGATTGGAATTTTTTTATTTTTTTATCGGTTTTCGGTTCGGTTCGGTTCTGTTTGAATTAATATTCGCTTTATTCGGTTAAACGAATAACGATAAAAAATCATGATTCAGTTCGGTTTGTTCGGTGTAAATTAAACCAAATAAGCCGAAGCGAAAGGTGAATTTTCATATTTATTTGGATTAATCGTATTGAATTCGGAAATATTTTTTTACCCAAAACCGAACCGAACAAACCGTAAACTGAACCGAACAAACCGATATTTGTTTTCGGTTTTACTTCGGAACTAACTTTTGAAAATCGAACAAAGCAAAAAAACCAAACCGTTTAAACCGAAAATTCCGAATGCTCAATGCTAAAATTGAGAAAGAAACATTTGCTCACCATGACAAAATTTATAAGTATGCAAATCCTTATTCCTTATTACAACTTGTGCATATTCAACTTCAAGGATTAGTGTATATAGGTACGACTTTATCTTGTGAACTTTGATTGTGTATTAATTGGCCTGTTGATATGAAGATTTTTATCAAATCTAGCTATGAGGATTGAGAAGTCAAACCTTACTCTCGTGACCTCCTATCATGCATAGATAATTTAATATGCATGAGAATTATCAACAATTCGAAAGACAAGGTGAAATGTTGATCAATACGTACGTAGTTTTTATTTATCAAGTTTCTAACAAATTAATTTTGACAGATTTTTATTACATCAAATCTACCGTTCGGACAAGAGTTCGAGCGTTTAAGGTTTAGTCATTTTTATTTGTCAGATGGTTTAGTCATTTTATAGTAACCAAAATAGAAGTAGACAATTAAAAAAAAGAGCATAGATTATATACATTTATCAAGAGTTTCAGTGCATGGATTAGTTGTCTATTACAAACATATTTAAATATTTTTCGAACATTTAATGAGCATAGACCATATACATTTATGTTAAACTTAACTATATTATATAATTATACGTTAAAAAGTGAACCATCAAATATATTATACGTTAAAAAGTGAACCATCAAATATATAAATTTTAAAAGCATTTAATTAATACAAAATACGCTTAATAATCATTATCAAATGCAAATGGCGCCGCTAATTCACGCGGTTCCACGTGATCGTAGAATTAAGTATATACTATTAACCAATTAAGAGGCAATAGTTACTAGTAGCTAGTTTAACATAAAACCACTAATGGTTTTACTCATTATATACATACACGGATTATTTTGTATATTTCATTTATGAAAAAGGAAGCAAAAATAACTCCATTCGACCTTTTATTGATATTATGATATATATTTTCCATTTTTTTTTTAAATATATCAATGGGAATTCTAAGTTTTTTTCATATAACTTCGATATGAATATGAGCTACAAATTCTACGTACATAAACGGTATCATTTCAAAAGAATACATAGCAATTATAATTTATAAAGGTTATTAATTTTTACCCAATATTAATTTTGTGGATGTTGTAGGTGTTATTGATGGAAGTGTCTGGGTAAGGATGAAAGAAGATCACATCCATTGATCGGCTAACAATAATAACTCGTGACCTAAACCCTAGACTAGGGATTGCTATCCTTTAAACATATCACATTATTTTCTTTTACTTCAGTTTTATTCGATTTATCTATTGAACCAGCTACAAGTTTAACTATTCAAACACATCTACTTCTCATTTAAAATAATAACAGAAAAAATTGAATACATCATATTTTTTTAACACTATGCAATTATAATTTAAAAAGATGATAATAATACATAAATAAAATACACTAACATAAATTGTTATACATATACTATACAATTTAAATTTATTTTGATTATTTCTGCATTTTTTAAAAAAGGTTTAGATTAAATGCAGCAAATTTTCAATATATTGTTCATATATATCACATATATTTATATGAATCATATTAAATTATAATATTCACGTAAAAACTCAGAATTTCCCATTTAAAACTTCATATAATAATTTAAAAATCATTCTGCATTCTTCAGTTTGATAGAATAGTAATGCCACGTAATCCCTCATTAGACGAATAAAACATGAAATATCCAGACGTAGGCTTCGTAGAAAAGTTGTCTATGGAAGGTCTAATCGCCGTGATTAAGCCGTAAACCTCACGATGAGACCGCCCGTGACGATAAACTGTCAAAGCTATGTGACGTTAGACTTACCCTTTTCTTTCCTTTTTTTTTCTTACACTTTGCTTTTATGTTTTCATATAATTTCATCACAAATAATAAACCAAAGTGAAAGATAAAACAAACGGTGGGGAGAGTTTTGCGGGGGAGAGACGAGTGGAGTAAAACTCCCTGTTCTAACACGTGGCACTCTAATCACCATTGATAAAAAAATTAACAGTATGAGCTTAAAATGCGAGTTGTTTTTCTTCTTTACTTTAATAATAACAAATTTTGCAAATATTATTCTCTTAAACTAAAACAAAGACGAATAACTGTTGATAATTCGGTACGAATATTTTTAGTATATGGTATATTATATACTCTTCATACATGCTATTTACTATATGGTATATTATATACTATTCATACATGCTATTTTGAATCTAAAAAATCCCTGACTAGACATATAATTTCCCTATGTATGAGTTTACTCTATATATAAGAAAGAAAAAACACGAATATAATTTTCAACGTTTACAAAGTGTAATAATAAAATTATGAGAATACCGATGAAAATATAAAATTAATAATACTATGATTGTTCTAATAAAATTACTAAAAATAATGCACCTATATCTATTTGGCCATGTTCCTTTCTTTGTTTTTCTTTTTTTTTCAAATAATTTAGTGAGTGATATTTATGTGATGCGTATTCACTCAAACTGGGAGATAACTGTAGTGAAGTGCCCAAAGCAAAAGATCTTCATGGGACTCTCTATGTCTTAAATACTTTTTTCTCTCTCTCTCTCTTTCTCTCTTGATCCACAGAGAAAATCCAGCAACTTCAACTTTCATAAATCAAAATTGTGTTGTCTTAAACATTGAAGAGAGATTAATTCTCTGGCTTTCTTAATCTTCCACATCATTTACTCTCAATCTAAGCAAAGAAAAATAAATGAAATCAAGATTTACTCTTTCCCTTGGTTTCTCTTGAGTGTGTTTGTGTGTGTGATGTGGATTATAACTGGGGAAAGAAATGTCAGGGTTCTTTTATCTAGGAGGGAGAGACAACAACAAGCAAGATCATCATCACGTAGACAAGGATCATCATCATCAAGACAAGAGCAATTATCTTTATCTTTACAAAGACGAGATCTATAATACCAACAAGGGTTTCGAGATTTGGCCTCCGCAATACTTCCAACAGCAACAAGAACAACAACAACATGCCTCAGCTCCTACAAACCTCTACTCATTTGGAATGGCTCCAAGCGGAAGCAGCAGCAACAATAACCGGAGCCGGAGTTTATACTTCAACGTAGTCTCCGATCATGAACCGGGAGGGTTCACGGTGACAAGACAAGGAGGTATGAATTGTCAAGATTGTGGGAATCAAGCTAAGAAAGATTGTCCTCATATGAGATGTAGAACTTGTTGTAAAAGCCGAGGCTTTCATTGTCAAACTCACGTTAAGAGCACTTGGGTTCCTGCTGCTAAACGCCGTGAGCGTTTATCCCAACTTGCTTCCTTGCAACACAACTCAAACTCCAGCCGTGAAACGCAAAACGCTAAACGCCTTAGAGAAGACCAAGACCATAATGGTGGTGGTGAATCAGCTCTTGCTAATACACGTGTCGTTAATACTAATTCAGGTAATATTCGATCTTAGTTTATGTGTTTTCTAATTGATGATACTGAATATTAGCTTTCACAATTGGCTTAAATTTTTGTGAAAAAAGTGTAAAAAATTTCATTATGAAATGTTTTTTTTTTCGAAGTACCAACATCATTTATGTGTCAATGAGGATGTCCGCCGGATATTACTGCTTTATCTACTGTTTTGTAGTAAACCTGACGACATCAAAAGGGTTAACACAAAATATCTATTTCATGTAAACATAATGTAATAATTATGTAAAGATTTGGTTTTCATTGGATATAAAATCAAGAACATGTGACAAGTGGCCCAAAAATATAATATTATAGGTTTATTTAATTAATCTTTTTGTTAATGAACTTTAGGGTTGGAAGCGAGTCAACACCTACCACCAGAGGTTAACTCGCCGGCAGTATTCCGGTGCGTACGAGTGAGCTCACTAGAAGAAGATGAAGATGATCAAGAATATGCTTATCAAACGGCTGTGAACATTGGTGGACATGTCTTTAAAGGCATTCTTTATGACCAAGGACCAGATCAAGATCATCATCATCATCACCTTAACCTCCTTGCCTCAACTGCAACTACTACCAATGTGGAGGAGACCGCCACGAAGTCTGTCGCCGGTAACAATAATAACGGATTAATTCTTGATCCTTCTTCGCTTTACCCAGCTCAACTCAACTCTTTCATTGCCGGTACGCCATTCTTCACACCTCCGAGGTCTTGAGGATTAAGATTCAGACTTAGTTATATATTGATTATTGATCTTTAAATGTTATAAATAATGGGATGCTTTATTTGTTGTCTTTGTCTTTTAAACATTTCGTAAATTTTCATAAAACACCCTTATCTAGGTTGTTATTTAGCGGTGATTAACATGCATCGATCGTACGTACGTTTTATAAGATCAATGAAACCTAAACTAATGTCTAATTTTAAAGTTTAATTATTTTCACTGTTTGGTAATTATTGCACTTCTGTCTTAAATTAATGTCTAAATCTCAAAGTTTAATTGTTTTTATGTTTGGTAATTATTTGACTTCTATATGTTGTAACTCTTTTTTAATGTTCATTGAGATACAATTTGAATGTGGTTTAGTTGGAATTTTTTTTAATATTACAAACCCCTTTTTCTTTGGCATATAGTATCTTTTAAATGTCAAATCAAAAATCCTTTATTTATTTTTTAAAAAATTGGGAAACAAAATTTGGATATGATATTTTGTGGGTCTGATATAGAATTGGCTTTCTGGTTAGTGTTGAGCTCGAAGCTACTTTTTCCCCGTTTATCCGTTTGCTTGCCGGGTCCAAACATGTCTTAAACTAGGTTTCGTGTTCCATTCATCAAATATTATTTAAACCATATTTAAGAAACTTTGAACAACTTTTAGATTTACACAGTTGAATTTTTCTAGAGTAAAATATGTAAATTTAATTCTCAATTGAAATATACAACCAACATCTCGAAAAAAAAGAAAAAAATATAGTTTAAAAAAAAAGAAGGTCATGGGCGGCTTTAACTCATATTCAACTGTACTAAGTACGCGTTACATGTATAAAATATATATACAATACATCCACAAATTACTGATATAAATTTATATACACTAATACAGACATGCACTATCAAACAAAAATCTACTTCGTTATTCTTGTGAAACGATATAGTAATAATTTGTTTTTATGCGTGTGACTGATACTATTAACAATAATAATGATTAGCTAGTACTGTTATAGATTGCTTGATTTAAGACAAGTAAAAATGACAGAAGAGATTGATGGAAGTTTCTCTAAAACTGAAACAGTATCTGACTCACGACATGTGATCTCTTCTTTCAGTCTCTCTCGATCAAAATTATTAAAATTTAATTTCCAATAAATGTAGTTGATCCAAAAATCACGATCATCATCTCCTCTGATATTTTACTTCATCTGTTTAACTTATTGTTTCGTAAAAGCCCTATTGCCTCATAGGATTAGCCTATATATGGTTTTCCTTTGGAAAATACCTAACCTCTTCTCTAGCCATCATTTATTGTAACTAATGTAATAGTATCAGTTCTTTTTTCTTAAATTATTTTCTTTGAATATATCAATTATTACATAATGCGTAGTTACTTGTCCTCAGAGGTCAAATGTTAGGCATTGTGATTAGTTGTCATTAAAGTAAGTTAGGTTAAGTTTGAAACGATAGTTAAAGTAAATTGGTAATTAATTATGTTGAATTTTAAAAGGAATATTAATGGGTAAAAGATTCAAGAAGCATGAAGAGTCCCACATCATTGTAAGATTGTAAAGTCTATGGTCAAAGTGAGAGACTAGTTCCGAACGAAGATTTTGAAATGCTTCCTCAACATATGTTATATACTTATACCTAACTTGATTATGACTGATATGACACTTTCTTTACCTCGATACTTTATAATAAAAATCATATTAATTTTCCAACGTCGTGTATATCAAATAATGATCATGTAAATAAATCTTTCATTTATACGAAGTCTAAAACTACACTAAACAAACGGATACAAATTTAAATGATACGCCCATAAACTTAGAATTGCAACTTTAGTTAACAGGATACAATAATACTCAACGAGATTGGTCCCCCCTCCTTTTGAAATGAAACTAGTGGTTAGGGTTTCTCATGGATTTAGTTAAGTTTTTTTTCCTGATAATTACTTCTTTGTCGTTGTCTTTATCAGTATCTAGTTATAACCTCTGTGTCTTTTTCTCAGCACAAAAATAGTGGTCTAAACAATCTGTATAGATATATCAATCATACTTTAACACATAGAACTATACAAAATCCATGCATGTACCATGTATATTCATGTATGCAATATGTTACATATACGCCTATTAATAATGGCATGTATACGAATCTTGTTCTCTTATCTAGTTGAAGAAAATAAAACAGTTATTGAGACACTGACTTAACTCAAGTGAGGTGAAAAAATTACACAACACATACAACTCGAGGAAATAATTTGGTTGCAATTAGTAAGCGGGCCATTAATTAACTGGGCTTTGGTACACAATATATAAATATGGATCGTAGCCCAATTCTAGTAGCCCAAGTCGACCTGATATTTCGTAAACGGGTCGGGTCATTCGTTTTTTTCACCTCCGCTTCAAAGTGAAAGAGAGAAAATTTAGGGTCAAGTCAAAATAAGAAGAAACACAAAATCAGAAACAGACTTCAGATCAAAGCTCAAGAGAAGTAACTGGAAGAAGAATAAGCAAAGAGATTGAATTGGAGTAACGATGGATGACAGTCATGAACTCGATCTGGCAAAAGCTGATCGATCCGTTTGGTTAATGAAGGCTCCTGTAGCTGTCGCCAAGGCTTGGGCAAAGCAAGGTCCTTCGTCTTCTTCTTCTTATACTTCAGATGCTAATAACATGGCGAAGGTTGTTTTCAGCATTGATCCTCTACGAGCTGATATTTCATCACCTGAGGTAATTGGATTCCAATTTTGATAATCAAAGTCTTAATTTTTAGATGAAACCCTAGATTGTTGATTGAAGTATAGACCTTTTATGAAATCGAGTTAGGGATTAATAAAATATTGATTTTTTCATGTTAATTTTATTACCCATGTTGTTGATTTTGAAACCTAGCTTAGTGGAAGGGGTCTGCTGTTGAGTGTTATTAATTTGTTCTTCTTTCAATTTTGTTTAATTGTATTGGTAATGTAATCAGTTCACTATGGAGATGGTTGGTGCTGAGTATGGGAACATGCCAAAGTGTTATGCTTTGAATATGTTCAAAGACTTTGTTCCAATGGATGTATTTTCCAATGTGGGTCTAGGTAATGTCCATAACATCAGAGTTCAGACACATCTCATATACTTGACAAGTTTATCCTGGCGAGATTTAAGCTTCTCTTTTTGATACGTTTTGTCAACAATCTTATAGAACAAATGCCAGCTGTTGAAGGAAAGGTTGAACACAAATTCGATATGAAGCCACTTGGTGAAGACATTGAAGAATATGCTAGGCTTTGTAGGGAGAGAACAAGCAAAGCTTCGGTTAAAAGTCGACAAATACAGGTAATTCAGGGGTTTGTTTTCCTTTTTATTCTCCTTCACTGTTTCTATATAAGTACTTTTCTTCCTTGAATAAGGTTATCGATAATGATCGTGGAGTACATATGAGGCCCATGCCTGGAATGCTTGGTTTAGTTTCCTCTAATTCCAAGGTAAATGTTGTTTTTCTCTTCTCAATGATTTTGCGTGTATGTAATCATCCTTACCAATGTCGAAGTTTTTTTGTTTGTGTATGAATGAACAGGAAAAGAGGAAACCTCCACCAGTCAAGCAAACCGAGGTGAAGAGGACGAGAAGAGATCGTGGTGAGCTTGAAGCTATAATGTTCAAGCTATTCGAAGGACAACCTAACTGGACATTGAAGCAACTTGTACAAGAGACTGACCAACCAGCACAGTTCCTAAAAGAAATACTTAACGAGCTTTGTGTGTACAATAAGAGAGGATCAAACCAAGGGACATATGAGCTTAAACCTGAATACAAAAAAGCTGCTGAAGATGATGCAGATGGGAAGTAAAACCAACCCTTTATGTAGCACTATATACATGTGCCATAATAATATTATAAACCGTGACTCATTTGATCGCGTAAAAAATGTTTTTAGACAGAAGAAAATGGTTTTTTTTTTTATATAAATGAAACTATTTTTGTTTTGTATTATTATTATAAATCCAAATATTAAAAGTGAATAACAAAATTACAAAATCATGTGGCGGTTTGGTTTGATATGAACATGTAACGAACACGGTCTTGTCCGAAGACTCACGTCAATGTGTTTTCCACTACTCGAACATATGAGGCGTAGAATGATATACAACAATATAAATGGTAATGTAATTCCCGCCTTTTATTTGTGGCAGACATACTAATCTTATTTACATTTTGACTTCTCCTTATAAACATTATATTCATTTACATTTCTCTTATTTAACTTTTTACATTAATTGAACATTTTATAACTTATGAATGTGATCGGAGCTATACTTAGAGTCCGCTAGCCTAAGACCGTATCATAGACATATACATGGGACGAAGACAGTGAACAAAACCATGCAATAAAAGAAGGATGAAAAATTAGGGAATAATTGTCGTTGTTACTTTAACTGTTAGCAAAATCTTTTTCTTTCCTTTTTTCCAATGGAGCCTGTGATTGCTAATGTTGATAGTTATCTTATTATCTTATTGTTTGTTTCTTTGACCAAGTCACAGACGTGAACTAGGAAAACAAGTGGAGTAAGTAGCAATCAAGACATGTAAAATGAAGTTTCACAACTTGTAAATCTTTATACGGTAAACAGAGTTGTGCTAATGTTTTCTTGGTAACAATCTATTATGATAACAATATAATAAATTCTACATGATTTGTAAACTTAATTAAGCTGAGATCTACCAAAGAGAGAACTTAGTTTTGGTGATGTTAACGCTCAACAAAGGTTTAATTAAAATGAAGAAAATGGCTTATAATTATAATTATATGTATCACAAAAGCGTGACATGATAAAAGAAAGAGATAAAACGATCATGTTTAGGGTGGAAAATGTTATCCTTTAATTTGATGGAAAATATGGTTTTTATAGAAGACCAAGAAATTAAATTATGACAAATGTATCAGTAATTTAATCTTGTCGGATGATCTCTAACTAAGATATCCCACCAAATTTGATTTCAAATATAGTGGCTTTGGGTTCAAGATTTACCATAATTAATGTATGCATGCATGCCAAACAAAAGCAATCGAGATAAATAAAAACAAAACAAAATATGAAAAAGTCAATATATGTTTGGACATAGAGAAAACCTCGCATGCAAAAAGCCAACTCAGAAAATAGTTGCAGATAAACACCCAATGGCCAACTTGAAAAAAAAATTCGATATAATTTCCGTTTATTAATATAATTAAATATAATATTTATAAAATAGAACACGTCTATTGGATAATTTGTATTTTAAGAAATAAAGATTTAACAAATAAATAAGTTTTTAGGTTAGCCAAAAAATCTTAACAGATGGCAAGAGGTCTCAAAACATATTTGCTTTTAAGTAAAACCATCAATCTAGACAATACTTTATATTCATTTCCAAACTATGTTTTAGAATAAAATTTATTATACTTTCAACTAAATAAAATTATCTAATCTTTACTGTATATTTGGAGTTCTCTGTTTCCAATATAAAATAAAATAAATATTTATAGAATATGTTAAAGAAATATATAACTACTTCATCTAAAAGGAAAAATCTTAGAGACAGATCGGAGTTATGTTGTTCTTTTTATACATCAACCCATTCATAGCTTCAATCTCTAAACACATCTCACTAAAGTAGAGGTAATTAGCTGAATATATATTAAAAAAAAAACTTATTTTGCCGCCACACTATGTATTTTTTTCCAATTGACATAAAGTTATTTGTGCAAGCACTGTTAATGATCGTTACAACATTAGAAAATGAGGGTCAACAATGCACGCCATCACAAGATTTTTGATGGTTGAAGTTAATGAACATTTTCAAAACAATTGGAAAACTTCTTTTGAAAATTATCATAAATTTTCGGAAACTTCACAAGTTTCGGAAATCATCGAATTTTTTATATATATAATATATTTTATTGGTAACGAATTTTTTATATATAATATATTTTATTTGTGACCAATTTTTCTCTAGTAAAACATGGAACTTAAACCGAAATCTAACCACAAAAAAAACAAGAATTGAACCAAAATCCAAAAATCTAAATTTGAGACTACAACGGATAAATGCTAATAGTAATTCATGGTAGTTAATACTTAGTTTTTTTTTGAAGACTAACAACGGATAAATGATTTCGGGTAAATGACTTTAAATTTAAAGTTTTATCAACTTTAAATTTAAAGTTTTTATGTATTTTTTTAACAATATAATTTTAAATCAAATTTTAAAAATTTCATATATTACGTAATAATCTTCATATAAAATTTTTTATATGTAACTAACTAAAATAATAAAAAAAAAAAATCATATCTTAAAAACCAAAATCTAATATTATGTGTTATATTATAGTAGACGCAAACTAAATTATTTATATTATAAAAATATTTTCAATGAAATTATATAAATTACAGATAAAATATATAAATTATTTGATAAATTTATTTTATATATTATATTATATGTTATTTTATTTTACATAAATTCTTTAATATAACATTGTTTTTATATAAATTTAGTTAGTAATATTTTTAAATAATTAATAATATTGATTTATATAATAATTAATAAAATAATATAAAATTTAATATGATAGAAAAATATTAATATTATTTGTGATAAATGAAAATATAAAAAACAAAAATTTCAAATTTTAAAGTTAATTTCAAATATGAAGTTGAATTTAAAAATTTTAAAATTTGAAGTTTAAAATAGAAAAAATATCAAATATGAAGTTGTTGGAGATACTAATCTTGGAGATTGATTTTGATACGTTCATTATAGCCCATAAATCATCAAATATAAATTTCTTTAAATTGATAAGAAACAAGCAAAAATGTTCTATTTATAAAAAGCCTATTGAAATTACGGTAGTGGGTAAAGTGGCACTAGTCTTATATTAATAAGCTCAAGGGTCATACTTGTCTCGTCCTTATAGTGTTGTCGCACGTCAAGGTGTCTCCTTAGTGACATCCACTTATCATCACAATTCACTAACGAATCTAAGGATCACATATATATTAATTAAAGCTTCGGACGACTACTTTAATTATATGCATGTCTATTTTTTCATAAAATTAGGCACCATTGAATTGCATGTTCACTAGTATATAGAGTCATTAAATGTTGTTCAAGAACTGTGTCTATGTTCTTCAGACAATTGATCAGTCTTTGGTTTCGGAAGAACAATTTTATCTTTGGTGATTATGACTCATCACAAGTGTTGTCGTAGATAAGCGACATCAAGTAGTGTAATAGATAATTAGGTTAAAGGAAAAAATTGTATTCTTTATATTTAACTTCTATTAAGATTCCAAAACTATGCATTAATCTTCTCATATACATTTTTTATATATAAATTAGGTTAAAAGTTGAGTAATCTTTGCGTATAAAAATTAAAAAAAGAGAGAGATCGGAGACAAGAAGATTCGCTCGTGGGTGAGTGAAAATGATAAAGAAATGAAATAAAGTGACAAGGCAATTAAATATCCCAACTAAACTTGGTCTCCCTCTTCTTCTTCGTTTGATCGTTACCGTTCTTGTCATGATGGGTCCTTACCCGATCCATTACTTTCTTGCTGGGTCCTCCTTACCCGACCCGTTTCTTTACCCTAAAGGAGACACGTAGGTAGAGAGTAAAAGGGTTTATATATTTTCTTCTTTTGTAAAGGGTTTGTTTTCTTATTTTTATATAAAAAAGGTTTATATATTATATTCTGTCACGGATATAAAATCAATTCCTTTATTTGTATTCTAATTAAACACTTTTATAGGCACTAGTCCCGGAAATTAGGCTAATTAATAGTGAAACTTTAGTCTTTAAACTCTTTACAATTAATAATACACTCTTCTTTTGTATTAATTATAATTTATAAATAAATTTGGTAGTGATCTTTCATAATATGTTCACGAGTGATCTTTCTCAGTATTGAATATTTTTTAACAAAAGATATACTAGTAAATCATGAAGCTAAATAACAAATTGTTTTATAAATTATCATATGCCATATATAACGTTAAAAAGTTATAGAGTTTGTAAATATAATCGTATATTATGATTTCGTGTTTTGTGAAAAATATATGAATCATAAAGAATATCATATATATATATTTATACGAATTATACTTGGATCTTCTCGACAAATGGCATTATGAATACGATTGAACATACGTGTGCCACTTGCACGGCCAGTTTCATCACTTATATTCCTTTCCTAACTTAAAATTTTTATTTAAAAAAATCCCTAAAACTCGAAAATAAATCTTTTAAAGATTATATATTCTTAAGCTTAGAATAAAATTACATGTAATTAATCTAAAAAGATGTATGGTTTTTTCACGTGGATATGCACATGTTTCTGAACAAGTAAATATATAGTCTCTGTGACTCTGTCTATACATTGTCGATCTTTCCAAAAACACAAAACAAAAAGAAAACTAAAAATGAAAACATACAAGCAAACCTTAAAGTTTTCGATGATTCTATTCTATAAAAATACAAATGTATTCTGACTTCTGAGTATCGAGATTAAAACTAAATGAATACATATTTATTTCCTTTATTAAATAAAGAAAATGAAAATAGAACAAAAATAATTGAAGACAAATACAGATAATAATATTGATGTAAGCGTGTACATGAATATTGATAGTGTGGGCGTGCCTTCGAAATAAGAGGTAATGTGGGTCTCACGGTTCACCAGTGCGCGTGGGGCTCGTCCCTACTAAATTAATTATGTAATATAAAATAATAAGAATTTCAAGAAATATATTTATTAGGGGTGGCAAAAATATTAGTTCAATTCGTTTTTTGTTTCTATTTTATTCGAAAAATTCGAATATTCTTAAATTTACAGAGTGAATCAAATACTAAAAGTCAATATTCGTTAAAAATGAATCAAATATCAAATATTAAAATTTTATAGACTAATATTCAATTTGCTTATATATATTATTTTATATTAATTATATATATATAAATTAAAAAAATTTATTTATTAGATTGATTACGTAAATATCAAAGTTTAATAAATTAAAAAAAAATTATGTAATTTCTAAATGAATATTATTATTTTAAAATAAATTAAAAAAAATAATTACTTTTAAATCAAAACTAAGCGAATAGAATATTCTCGAATAACTCATATTTATGTGAATATTCAAAAATTTAAATATTCAATTTTTTCGAAGCGAATACAAATCGAACAATTACTAATTCGACGGAAACGAATTAAATACCAAACAGTTTTAAAATTCCAACCACTCTATTTCGTGTTCAGCTCTAATATTTACCAAAGAAACAAGTTGCTTGATATTTATAACCAAAAAAAAAAAGATAAAAATGAAATTTAGTATAGTACTTAAGATTGTTATATTCTCCTGGAAAATACTGTACAAGTAATAATTAGTAGCAATGCCATGCTTCTCAATAAATATCAAAAGAAAAGGACAAATAAAGTGAATGCAAATAGAGGAATACAGAAGTAAACAATGATATATATATATATATATTTGTGTGTGCTTTATCTTTTTATTTTGAGATAAAAATGATTTAAGAAAATTAAGAACCATAATGATGGTTGCGTTAATGAGTAGTGGCGTGAGGGTTGTCATGTCAGCTAAACAGGTTGAAAAATATAAGAATGTGGGAGACAGCCTTTGTTTTTTTAAACCAATAGTACACACACTGTTAAATTTGCGGGCCCTTTGTTTTATAAATTTATATGATCGTTTTTTTCTTTACTCAAATCAATCAGAATGTTTTCATTATTTTTTTTAACATTTTAAGGGTTTTATTTTGGTTCAAATTTTCATAATATTTATCCAGGAATGCCAATGTGTAATCGATTTGATTGAGCATGAGAAATTTGTTGTTTTAGATAGATACGAGGACGGATATTATGGTATGGGCAAACTGATCGGGTTATTCAGATCGGATCGGTAAAATTCGAAATAGATCGGATTCATATTAATCGGATATATGTGAATAAGTTAATCTGTACAATTTTATTTATAATTCGAATTTTATATCGGATCGATTTAAAATAATCAGTTTATTCGGGTTGTTCGGATTATTTGGATTAAAATTTAATTTTTGAAGTAAAATTATATAATTTTAATAGAATAAATCGATTAAATAAAATTTTTGATCAGATTAATCTAAATTTTTTTACATTGATCCGATCCGATTAAACTTTGATCTGAACCGATTAATCCGAGATTTTTTTTGGGTTTATTCGGTGAATTTTAAAATTTTCGAACAACCCGATTACCGAATAACCCGATCCGTTTAATCCGATTAATCCGAATGCCCAGAGCTATATACACAAGTATTTACTAACAGTATATCATTTTATCTAAAGAATATATATTTACATAAAAGAAAAAAAAATGTTATAATATTAAACAAAAATTGTGTTGATACAATTTGAGGTGTTAATTAAGTTTATTTTAACAAAATAAATCAAAGACAATGAATTATCTTCGAATATTATATTTTGAGAACATTTTTTCATCTTGAGAAACGCCACTGTCCAAAAACTATAACCTTACAAATGAGACATGATCTATATAACCAACATAACCTACGTGATCATACTTAATATAATAAAATATCAAATTAATAACAATATAAAATTTAATTTCCCAATTCATTTTATCAAAAATAAACGAGTGATTGCCTTCAAAAAATGCTATATATATCAAAAGTAACAAATTTGGAGTATATAGTATCAAATGTTATAGGAAACAACAAAGAATCATTAATAGACCTAAATCAATATTTTCACATAATTATAATTAAGTTAAATAGATTAAAAAATTTCAAGTGTTGTGGTTCCCACAAGCAAAGTAGGGGAATGAGATAGCTATCTACCTATATTTATATCTCTACAACTTCACTCTTTTCTTCAATCAACAACACACAACACACTCTCATTTCTTCTCTTTTAGTTTCTGTCGTTCCAATGGCGGATAACACCGGAAACGATAACCGGAGAGCGATATGGGGAGTACCGGAGAAACTTCAGCTTCATATAGCGATGCTGACGTTACAATTTGGTTATGCTGGATTCCATGTTGTGTCTCGAGCTGCTTTAAACATGGGAATAAGCAAACTAGTCTTCCCTGTTTATCGTAACATCATTGCCTTGCTTCTTCTTCTTCCCTTCGCTTACTTCCTCGAAAAGTAACCTTTCTATAAAACCCTAATATATTATTTTTTAATTAATTGACAGTATTTTTAATAACCATATTTATTTAGGAAGGAGAGACCAGCGATTACTCTTAACTTTCTCATCCAGTTCTTTTTTTTGGCACTAATCGGGTATTTAAGAGATATAATTAACTTTTTTTTTTAGTAATAAAGTTGATTAAATAATTAATGAAATTGTTATTATTATTACATGACAGTATAACAGCGAACCAAGGGTTTTACTTGTTGGGACTGGACAACACTTCACCAACATTTGCTTCTTCCATGCAAAACTCTGTTCCCGCCATTACCTTTCTCATGGCTGCTCTTCTCAGGCATCTTTTCTCCTCTTCTAATAACTCGATCAAAGAAATATACAGCTAGATTACACAAGGAACCACTTTAATAATGTTTATTTGACTTGTCAACATGGAAGAAAACGGATAATATTACATATAGACAATATTAAATGCATTTATATTTGATAACAAAATAATGTGATCATAGTAGTAATATGTTGTTAATGTCAAAAACAATTCAGGATTGAGAAAGTTAGAATAGACAGAAGAGATGGTATCTCTAAAGTCTTAGGAACAGCTCTTTGTGTTGCCGGAGCTTCAGTCATTACTCTCTACAAGGGTCCTACCATTTATACTCCGACCAGCCACCTCCATACTCATCTTCTTACAACTAACTCCGCCGTCTTAGCGCCGTTAGGAGATGCTGCCCCGAAAAACTGGACCCTTGGCTGCATCTACCTAATTGGTCACTGTCTCTCGTGGTCAGGCTGGCTTGTTTTTCAAGCTCCGGTTCTTAAATCTTATCCTGCGAGGCTCTCGGTTACGTCTTACACTTGCTTCTTCGGTATCATTCAGTTCTTGATCATCGCTGCTTTCTGTGAAAGAGAACCTCAGGCTTGGGTTTTTCACTCCGGTTGGGAGCTTTTTACCATCCTCTACGCCGTTAGTTTTTTTTTCTCTCATCTTTTACCGTTTTAATTAATATATATTTGAGTTTTATCCCTATTGTTTTAAATTTATCAATTTAGTCCTATTGTTTGTCAATTTCAGGGAATCGTAGCGTCTGGAATCGCGTTTGCGGTTCAGATTTGGTGTATTGACAGAGGAGGTCCAGTCTTCGTTGCTGTGTACCAACCTGTTCAGACTCTTGTCGTTGCGATAATGGCTTCGATTGCTCTAGGCGAAGAGTTTTACTTGGGCGGGTATGTTAATATAATAAACAAAATAAAAGAGTAATTTTAATCAATTTCAACTTACTCAAAGGACTTAAACAAGAATAAATTTTAAACTGTTTTGGCCACGTGGCGTATTTTAAATGGCAGGATCATTGGAGCGGTCCTGATCATATTGGGACTTTACTTCGTATTGTACGGTAAGAGCGAGGAGAGGAAATTTGCAGCTCTCGAAAAGGCTACGATCCAATCCTCCGCGGAGCATGGTATCGAACGTGCACCTGTTTCTCGTGGCTCCATCAAGTCGTCCATCACAACTCCACTACTCCCTCAGTCAACGAACAATGTTTGACTAATCGACACTTCTCCCTCCAGCTAATAATTACAAATGCCACTACCCAATTAAAAGGGAACAATGGTGTGTCGTTGTGTTTTTACTTTTTACTGTTTATGACTTTTGTGTCTGCTTTTCTCTTTTTTACCTTTTTACTTTTATTTTATTATTAATTACCTAAGAAAGGTTTTTGAGTAAGGAAAAAAAAGTGGATGAGGCATCATTGATGATGGTGATGAAGAAGACTCAGTGGGAGCTTGGCTTGGGACTTCTCTATAATATAATATCTGGCTGATATATTAGTGCCATTTTATTACATTTCCTGTGTTTTTTTTTTCTGTTTCCTTTATGATCATTAATAGAATGTTATAATTTGCAATCTCTATTTACTATCACTATTCAGTATTTGGTTATTAAACTCGGATATATCAAAACTGAACTGGAATAAAATAAAAGATATTTTCAAAAGTGATTTATTAAAAAACAAGTTGGACGTTATGATTGATTTCTTATTCAAAATATTCCAAAAAAACTTTAAAGTTGAATATTCACGGAGTGGATAAAAAAATTCATAATATAAAAACATATCACAAAAGTATTATTTTTAATTGCTGAAATCGAGCATAAAAATCTTAATTTTATATATGTTAGTCGATTGTGGATAGAGATTTGGTGTTGGGCTAGATAAACCATTATATCATATGTAGGCAATCGAAAAGGCCCAAAGATATTGTTTTGGGCCTTTTGGCGAGACCAAAGACGGGCCGGATCTGATAATGTGATAACGTTGTCATTTAGTATAATTTACTTTATTAAAGACACGCGACGGTTATTAGCACAGAAAACGAGAGAACACAACCAACGGGAGACATGTGTAGTTTTGACTTGACGTTGACCGTTACATGCCCACAACGTTTTTTATCACACAGATACATTTATCATTTTTTTTTCTTTGATAATTGGCTTTACAAATTACACACAGATACATTGCACATCCAGCTTTTCCCCTGACACATTCTTGACTCCGAGATAAACAACCGTATTATTTTTTTATGTTCTTGATGTGGTAAGAATCTGCCTTTACACCAAAGACAAACCACATATACATGTGTTCATATATAATAATATGAAGTAGATGTCTATTTACACATATATCCTATATACTGTATATGCCTATACGGCTTAGGTTTTAAGAATTAAGAGAGCTTAATGAAACCTCAAAGTGGAGAATGAAAGGAATCCCAATTAGAATAGCCCCCAGAAATACATGTATCAAACCGAGAAATCTTATCATCTCCTTCATGAACCCATGGAAACCCTAATGACATTGTAGCTTCTTCCCATATAGAAGAATCATCCATTACCGGCAAATCTACGTTTATGTGTTCCCATGATATCTCCTCTGTCACTCCTCTGCTTGATGACGAACACGGCGACTCGGTGTCGC
>KE157916.1:1789-18174 GCA_000411055.1 Leavenworthia alabamica
TGAGGTTTCCGGAGAACTGCCGGTGAGGTTTCCGGCGAACTGCCGGTGAGTTTTCCGACGAACTTTCGGTGAGTTTTCCGATGAACTTTCGGTGAGTTTTCCGGCGAACTGCTGGTGATTTTCCGGCGAATTGCAGAGGAATTCAGGAAAACTCCATCAATGTTTCCAGCGGGTTGTGGAAATATTCTAGTATCTTTTTTGATATACTCCAATAATTTTCTCGGTGAGATCGTGAACTCTTCTCTTTAATATTTAGTTATCTCTAAACGGTTTAGGTTTAGTGACACGTGATCGGATCGGGTCGAGTCGGATTAGGTCTAAACCGTGTTTTGATCGGTGTTAACTTTTCTTTTATTTCGGTTGCAGTTTATTTTTCTGCAACTTCTCTTTCAGTTTTTAGAAATCCCGAAAAAGAAAGTTTCTAGATAACGAATGTGCAGAGGGGCTATCTAGGTTAATCCAAAATTATAAGTTGAATAATAGACTGACAGGATATAAACCAGCACGAGGTAGTCCCACATTAACCCATCTACTTTTTGCAGATGACTCGCTAATCCTTGCAAAAGCAAATTCTCAAGAGGCCACTAATCTGCAAGAACTACTTGCTAAGTATGGGGTAGCTTCTGGACAGCAAGTCAATTATTCAAAATCCTCAATCTGCTTTAGTAAAGGTACGACTCAACATCAAAGACAAGAAGTAGCACATATATTAAAAATATCACAATTAAGTGGTTTTCCTAGGTATTTAGGATTACCATATAAAGTAGGGAAGAATAGAACATCTGCTTTTAATTATATTAAACAAAGGATAGAAATGAAAATATGCAGTTGGGATAACAAGTTTTTATCTCCAGCTGGAAAAGAAGTTCTTTTAAAATCTGTAATCACAGCAATCCCTACTTATGCAATGAGCTGTTTTTATTTCCTGATACAATGTTGAATGGAATCATGAAAGAAATTAGAAAATTCTGGTGGTCACATAATAAGGATAAAAAAGGTATCCCATGGGTTGCTTGGAATATCATTACAGAGAATAAGAATAACGGAGGTTTGGGTATAAGAGATTTAAAAGCATTTAATCTAGCATTGTTAGCTAAACAAGGTTGGAAGTTAATCACTCAACCAAAACTCTCTACTAGCTAGATTATTAAAAGCGAAATATTACCCAAAAAATTCATTTCTCCAAGCAAAGACATCTCAAGGTTGTAGCTATGCTTGGAGAAGTATAATGGCATCCCAACCATTATTAAAAAAAGGAACATTATGGACTATAGGAAATGGTCAAAGTTTAGATTTCTGGCAAGATTATTGGATAGCAGACCAGTATCCTAGAGCGTTAGGCCTGTTAATGAAAATAATAAACAATTATCGTTTACCAATTGTTTTTTGCCAGGGACTAAGAGATGGAATAGACAAGAGCTTGAAAAATATATCCATCATCAAGATGTTCTACTGGTACTCAAGACAAGATGCTCTACAACTCAGGCAAATGATATGCCAACATGGTATTACTCAAAAACAGGTTCTTATATAGTAAAATCTGGATATTATTTGCAATTGCAGATGTGGAAAGAAGAAAACCCCAAAACAGAGTAGATTTTTCTTCAAACCGAAAACAATTATTCAAAACATTATGGAAATGTAATGCTCCACCTAAAATCCAGTCATTTTGGTGGAAAATAATCCATAATAAATTACCGGTTTATGAAAATCTAAACAAGAGAGGTCTTCGCATAGATATATTGTGTCCTCTTTGTGGTGAAGAGGGTGAAACAACTAACCATCTTATTTTTCAGTGTAGAGTATCTAAAGAAATTTGGGAACTTGCAAATGTCATCAGAGAATCAGGTGAAAAATTTCTACACCAAGATCTCTTGCATAATGTAAGTTCTGTATTTAAATATCTTCCTAGGAACAAGAAAGAAGCATCACTTATCTTGTTTTTGGGATGGAGTATATGGAAATCAAGGAATGAGTTAATTTTAAAAAATTCTAGGAAGCATATAGTTTACATAATTCAACAAGCCATCAGAGAGTATGAATACTGGAAGAAAGCAAATGAGGATAAAATAGATTTAGTAGAGCAAGCTAAGCAAAATGAAGACGCCAATACAAATGAAACTGAAATATCTGTAAATCCGGAGTATATATGTGAAGTGGATGCATCATGGATTTCCAGAAATGATTGTGCAGGTATTGCTTGGCAATTGAAGCGTGATGGGCAAAGACTTGCTACTGGACAAGCTGCTATACCACCAGTAAACACACCAATGGAAGCCGAGGCTATAGCACTTAAGATGACTGTGCATCAAATGAAAATACAGCAATATAACTCTGTTTTGTTTAAAGGTGACTGCAAGTACCTGTATAACCAATTGCAAAACATGCTTCAAAAAGATCAATATCAATGGTGTCCTACAATCATAGGGCCTGAAGTTAGAGATATTTTGTATACTAGTAAAGCTAGTCACTACTGTTTTCAGTATTTAAATAGAAATCTTTTAAAAGAAGTTGATGTAATGTCTAAACTAGCACGTAACAATCAACTGAACTATCTTGTAAAATATTTATGTTAAGCTAATAAAGTTTAGTTGACAAAAAAAAAGATAATTTATAATTAAAATATTGATAAAAAACTGACAAAAGTTTAGACCATCGGAAATGGTCTAACTATATAAATAAATAAACTGACCAAAAAAAGTAAGATAAAAACTTTTAACCGATCGCAACTGACACAGCTGCAAACACACCAACGCATGAATATTTTTTTCTTCTATCTTTGACGGTAAAAAAAATTATACACGAGAGAAGTCAGAAAACGATGCCTCCGGCCAATAATGAACGAATTTCCGGCGAGTCACCGCCACCGCTATCTCCAAAGCCGAAAACAAGAATAATTTCTCTATTCCTCGTAGGTGTAATCATGATTTCAATCTTCATTCTCTTCCTCGTTCTTATCGGCATCGCATCTGTTCTTATCCTCCCTATTCTCCTCTCTTCTCTCCATCGTCACCATCACCGTCGTCGCCTTAATCGTCCGCATGAAACCTCAGGTGGGTTAGCTTCAAGACTCGTGAAAAAGCTTCCCCAATTCAATGTTTCCGAACCGACCACACGGTACGAGAGCGATTGCGTGGTTTGTATTGATGGATTCAGACGAGGACAATGGTGTCGGAATCTTCCTGGTTGTGGACACGTGTTCCATCGAAAGTGTGTAGACACTTGGTTACTCAAAGCCTCGACTTGTCCTATCTGTAGAGCTAAGGTTAGATTAAGAGACGAAGATTCACAACAATTATATACTTGTGGAGATGTTTTGGTTATAGACGAAGTAGTTTTTTAGATTTGTAACTGCTCTGTTTTTGTCTTGTTTCAGACATAATTGAATTAGAAGTTATAATCATATTATCAATTAGCAACTTCCTCTAATAGTATTTGAAGCTATGTTTTGGCAAATACAATGATGAGTTGGTTACTTGGTTATATCCTATAGCTAAGTATTCAACTTCTAATGTATAGTCTCCTTACGCTTAAGATTTAAACAATAACTTTAAAGTTGAATCCTTTATCATATCCAGCTATAGATAGATGTAAACGTTTTCATTGGTGTTTCTTGACCGTTTCAACACGATTTTGATGAAGTTTAGTGTTGATCATATACGTTTTATTCAATAATGAAGATGACTTGGAATGTTGAAAACGCTACATGGCTCTTGTCTTCTCTCTTTAATATTCTATAGTTATGTCACGATCATGAAGACATCGTTTAGACTTTTCATTGATCTGTTATATAGTTTGGTTTCTTGGTTAGACTTTTCATTGATGTGTTATATGGTTTTTGATTCCTTGGTTAGACTTTTCATCATTTATTTTGATTTTGTATCAAATAGGTAACATTGTGTGGTTCTGTGAAGTTGGACTCCGTCAAATATATGTTAAGAATCTCCATAACCTAGAAGTTACCTAAAGGTACAAGTCCAAGACTCTTTCCTATATAAGTAGATGGGTTTGATCTTACAAAACACCAAAAAAAAAAAACAATAGCCATGGATCTATGTTCTTTCTTGAATGTTGTAATAGAGTTTGTGGGTATTCTTAACGAAACCCGCAAACTCTATCTCAAAAACAAGAAGTTAATGTTCTCCGTCTTTATATTCCCTCTCTTACTCCATTGTCTAGTTTACTTGTTCAACACCTTCACCATCCAACCCGAACTAACAAACTTCATCCATGAAGCAAGTTTGTTACCAACCACAAATAATCCAAGTAGCCAAGAATACATTTCCCATCTTATGAGAGTTCTTGAAGATTTTCGCGTATTTCTTAGTTCTTTTTACATCTTCATTGTTGTCTCCTCTATCATTACACTTTTATCCATAATAGTCATTGTCCATGCATCGTCACTTACTTATAAAGGTGACAATATCAAGATTAAAGATTTTATGATTCTGACCCTTAAATCTTGGAGGGGACCTTTTGTGACATGTTTCTACATTGCTCTCTTCACTTTGGGCTATTGTTTCTTCTTCTATGTAATCTTTGTCTCTCTCGTTTTGTTCTCTACAACAACAACAGCTTCCTTAGCAGCCTTGGCAGCCAAGATTTTGACTTTATTGATTCTATTTGTAGTCTTTCAATCCTATTTAGCTATCATTTGGTACTTAGCTATGGTTATATCGATACTTGAGGCAACTTATGGGATCCAAGCTTTGGGGAAAGCAGCAAAGATTGTTAAAGGGATGAAACCAAAACTATTAATCTTGAATCTTTTCTTTAGTTTATTGTACTTCGTTTTAAGTGCAATGATGGGGATGACTTATGCGGTTACGTTAACCGTGAGTTTGGTCCTTTTGAGTTCGATCTATGCGGTCAGTATGTCTCAGCTTGTGAGTTACACCGTTGTCTATTTCCAGTGTAAGGGTCTTCATGGCAAAGATGTTGAGTCATTGAGAGAAGCTGAATACACTACGCTCATGAAAAATGATTCTTGATATTATTTCAAGAGAAGGGGTTATATATTACATGCATATGTTGATAAAAAATATTACATGTTATATATATATATATATATATATATATATATATCTTATATGGGTTGCTTTTTTTCTTTGTCTCTGGATTTGTTAAATTATTATGAATAATCAGATTCAGTGGTTTATTTGAATATTTAGCAAGATTTTTTTAATTTTTTTTCATACTGTAAAATGTTGCATATGAGTAGAGCGTATCCATAAAACATTAACTGGCCCGTTTGTCTTGGAAGAAAAAATATTAACATTGTGGGCAAGCCTAGATGGTGGGAACAGGCCCATTTCATATCTCTAAAATAGGCCCATTTAACATCTCTAAAATCAGAGATCTCAAGTAAATAAAGAGAGCAAATTTCGTGCGCGTAAATAGGAATCCAACCGTGTATTTATTTTCTTTGCATTTAAATAATTAAATGACACGTTTTGTTCGCTGTCTTTGAAATAAAACATTAACATTCAGACAAGAAAAATACAAAACTGTCAAAGAAGTTTTAGATTGGCTGAATTTGAAAATTAAAAAAAAACCCAGTCGTTAGAACTCAGAAATTTTCAAATCTTTTATACAATATTAATTTATTTTCAAAACTCCAAATTTGATAATCTGGGTTACGAATATATCTTATTGTCTCCAATCAGAGAAGGAAAAGTATTCAATTTTTTTGGTCTTCCCCTGTTTAATTATCCGGCGAGAGTAATGGATTCTCCGGGATCAAAAAGCGATGCACCAACGGAGAAATTTGTTCCTTCACGACCATCAACGGTTGATTCAAAAGCAATGAGAGGTTGTGGAGTTGCAAATCTAACATGGGTTGGTGTAGATAAAGAGGAGTTACGTCAAAGGTTGATGATGCCTGAGTATCTTCGTCTCGTTATGCGTGATTGTATTAAACGTAAAGATTCATCAGCGATTCCTGATCATTTACTTCTTCCTGGTGGTGGTGTTGCTGATATGGCTCCTTATTCTCCAATGGTTGTTTTCATTAATCCTAATTCTGGTGGTCGTCATGGACCTGTTCTTAAAGAGAGGCTTCAACAGTTAATGAGCGATGAACAGGTTTTGATTTTTGTTACTTGATGTTGAGATCTAGTGTGTTTGGTAATGAAATTTTTTGTTTTGTTTGAATGTTGAGTTGATGTGTGTTAGAATGTGTAAATGGTAGGTCTTTGATCTCACAGAAGTGAAGCCTCATGAGTTTGTTCGATATGGATTGGCGTGTTTAGAGAAAGTTGCAGCAGAAGGAGATGAATGTGCAAAAGAATGTAGAGCAAGGTTGAGGATTATGGTGAGTATGAGATAATGGTTTCTCAACCTTTTGGTAATAGAAATGTGAATAGGATTAGTTTTGATATAGGTTGCAGGTGGTGATGGTACTGTTGGTTGGGTTCTTGGTTGTCTTGGAGAGCTTAATAAAGATGAAAACTCAACAATACCTCCTGTTGGTGTTATCCCTCTTGGTACTGGAAATGATCTGTCAAGAAGTTTTGGTTGGGTAAGTGAGAGACTCTTTGTTCTTTCTTAAAGAAACAAGTCTCTTGATGAGATTGGTAATGAAGATTGTGTTTTTTTTTTCAGGGTGGTTCGTTCTCTTTTGCATGGAGATCCGCTGTTAAAAGAACGCTTCATCGTGCAAGTATGGGTCCAGTTGCTCGGTTAGACAGGTAAAGGTCTAGTTTTGCACATTTAGTAGTTGTTAAGACATTAGCTTCTTCTTACATTGGTGGTTTGGTTATATTATTATGCAGCTGGAAGATTTTAGTGTCAATGCCATCTGGAGAAGTTGTAGATCCACCTTATTCTTTAAAACCTGCCGAGAATATTGAACTTGATCAGGTTTGGCTTTATTTCTTTAGTCTTGTTTCTCCTCATCAAGTCATCATTATCATTATCATCATGTGTTTCAGGAAGCTGACATAGATGCACCTCCAGTAGCAAAGTCTTATGAAGGCGTGTTCTACAATTACTTAAGCATAGGTTTAATGAAACATCTTCTCTTTTCTTTTTAATCCTAAGTTTTGTTTTTCATAACTATCTTCGTTTTATTCAGGTATGGATGCTCAAGTTGCATATGGATTCCACCATCTTCGCAACACGAAACCATATCTTGCTCAAGGACCTATTTCAAATAAGGTTTGTTTACTTGAATCTCCTTCTTAGTATCCGAGAACTAGATTATCAACCTACTCAATGCTTGCTTTTGTAGATTATTTATTCAGGTTTTGGTTGCAGTCAAGGTTGGTTTTGCACACCTTGTGTCAGTGATCCAGGTTTAAGGTTCGGTTCTTATTCATGTACTTAAACTAGTATGTAATAACTCTTTGCTTAAGCTCTTTAATTATGTTGTTACAGAGGACTTAGGAACATTATGAGAATCCATATTAAAAAAGTCAACTGCTCTGAATGGGAAGAGATCCCAGTTCCTAAAAGGTAAGACAAAGACAACCAAGTTATCGATATTACATGTTTTACTTATTACAAGTCTTGTCATCTTACATTGATTTATTTATATTGTAGTGTAAGATCAATTGTTGCATTGAATCTTCAAAACTATGGAAGTGGTAGACATCCTTGGGGTAATCTAAAACCAGAGTATCTTGAAAAGGTATTGTTTTTGTTTGGTTTCATTTCATTGTTAACAAACTCAGTTTTCTTAATGTGATTAAACTTGAATGATTCTCATAGAGAGGATTTGTGGAAGCACATTGTGATGATGGTTTGATAGAGATCTTTGGTTTTAAACAAGGGTGGCATGCCTCATTTGTTATGGCTGAACTCATATCTGCCAAACACATAGCTCAGGTAACTTATAAAGAACACTGGTTAATGTAGGAATGATTAGCCCGGGGCGAAAAGACCAATCCAAAGCACCCGATCCGAACTCAAACCGAAAAACACTACCCGAATCTGAATTCGAATTCGGAAAATTATTCCATTGGATGTTACACTCCTAAACCCGAAAACCCAAAACTTAATCCGAAGGTTAAAACCCAAAATCTAAATTATTTTAAAACTTTTAGTTATTTTTGTGAAATTTTAGTTTTTTAAAAAATATAACTATTTTTTTCCTTTTTTCAATATTTTTTTACCGGAAACCGACTCGTACCCGAGAAAATTATTCCATTGTGTACTAGACTCTTAAACCCAATATACTTGAACCTGAATCGATTTTACCCAAAGCCGAATAGATTTTACCACAACCCGACCCGCTTAGCCGAATGACCAGCCCTAAGAATGATTAAGACATCATGAGTTTGACCTAAAGGTTTCATTTTTGGGGATTATTTTAGGCTGCTGGAGTTAAATTTGAGCTAAGAGGAGGTGATTGGAAAGATGCATTTTTGCAAATGGATGGTGAGCCATGGAAGCAACCAATGAATACTGAGTACTCTACATTTGTGGAGATCAAAAAGGTTCCTTTTCAATCTGTAATGATAAATGGTGAATGATGAAGAGATTATTCTAAAGCTTGATTTTTTTTGTACAAAGCTAACTTTTTTTTTTTCATTTGAATTATTTTATTCATATTTAAAAATCTGAGATTGTGACGTTTGATAATTTCTGCTCAGCTGATGATTCTTGTTATTGTTTGGTTTTGTATATTTTTGTGTTGGGAGGAATGAAGTTTGTGTATTTATAAAAATGTGAGACAAATCTTTGGTCAAGGTTCGTTTTTGTTTGCTAATTTTAAGATTTGAGCATACTTTTGTAAAATTAAAGATTATGAACCTAATTTTCAGACTAATTTCATAATTTCACCAACTGTAAAAGAAAAAAAGTTTAGGCCCTGTTTGGTTCTTCATTTACTATTTCTATCTAAATGATTCATTTAGATAATTCATCTTAATAGATCATTTGAATGATGTTTGTTATTATTGATTTTTTTTGCTTTTCATCTAGATGAATCATTTGAAATAAAATGTGAATTAATGTTTATCTTGGAAGAAGAAAACTGTATAATTATATTTTTTTATCAAAAATTACTAAATTTCAAAAATATATTTTTACCAAAACTATACAAACTTATTTTGGCAAAAAAAACAGCAAAACTACAGTGTCATGTCAAAGTTCTAAATTTTAAAATTATATTTTCAGATAAAATCATAAAATCTCAATTTTAGCTGAAAAAAAAACTATATTTTCCAGCCTAAATCGTAAAATTTAAATTTTGGCAGAATAAAATATAAAATTATAATTATACACAAAAAACTTACTAAATCTCATTTTCTACTAATACTATAAAATCTTAATTTTGGTTGAAAACTACAAAATTATATTTTTTTACCAAAACTAAAAAATAACAAATTATTAAAATCACAAAATTACGTATTTGATGCTAAAACTGTAAAATGTTAACTTTTTAAAAAAATATAATATCTAAAAAATATATCAATATTTATAAAAAATTAAACTAGCAAGTAAAATAAAATTAATTAAATGTTAATTGTTATTTTTTTATTTTAGATGGATCATCTCCATCCAAATGGTCCAATTTGGATCATTCAAATGACTTTTCAAATTTAAACTAAATTTTAAAGTTCATTTAGATGATTCATCCAAATGAATCATCTAGATGAACAATTTTTATTATTAAACAAACATCANAGCAAGTAAAATAAAATTAATTAAATGTTAATTGTTATTTTTTTATTTTAGATGGATCATCTCCATCCAAATGGTCCAATTTGGATCATTCAAATGACTTTTCAAATTTAAACTAAATTTTAAAGTTCATTTAGATGATTCATCCAAATGAATCATCTAGATGAACAATTTTTATTATTAAACAAACATCATTCTCATTCTTATCTAAATGAACCATTTACATAGATAAACAAACAGCCCCTTAGTAGTTTGGGCCAAAAGAAATAGTATAATAATCTTAAAAGTCAAATTATTAAGTTATGGGGCGGAAATAACATTGTGAAGTTTTGGGAGGACCGAAAACGAATTATATGAAAATAGCTTATTAGCTCAGTTACGAACTTACGACGAGGGAAACAAAAAAAAACGAAGTGAAGTGTTAATTTTTAGGGTTTTAGATTTTTCCTCTCAGAGATTATTTGGAAGCTTGAGACAGAGAGATTTCAAAATTAGGCAACCATGGCGAGCACCAAGGTTCAAAGGATTATGACCCAACCTATCGTACGTTTTCTTCTTCGATTCAATTTGCAATCTACTCTTTTCGAGAACTTCTCTATCTCTTTTCGTTTAGTGAACCCTAATTTTGGATTTTGCTTTTTTTTTTTTTCCGGTGGCTCCAGAACTTGATATTCAGGTTTCTTCAAAGTGTAAGTTGTTCAGATTTCTTATGATTAGCTTTAGGGTTACGAGTCCGTGTTTCTGATCTGGTCATTTCTGCAGAAAGCTCGGATCCAGATTTGGCTATTTGAGCAGAAGGATTTGAGGATTGAAGGGAGAATTACTGTAAGTTGTCATTATATTCTTATGCAATTTCACTATGAACTTTGTCGATTTTGAAATAGTTGAAGGAATAAATCAGCACTGTTGCTATCTAACTAATATCATATTTAGTTTGATATTAGGTTAAGCCATGGTGATGTTGATAGTTTTCGTTGTTATTATTGCAACAACCATTGATTAGAGCCTTTCCATTAAAAACTAGTTTGATTCGAACTCGAGCTTAAAACACTTGGAGTTACTTACTTGACTTTGGATGATCCTTGTTTCAGTTTGTATTTTTGATTCTCTTATTCACCTTGAGTTAAAATTGAAGTTTTTCTTATTTTGATTATATGCTAGTTTGTGATGGTGTCCTTTATTTGCAGGGGTTTGATGAATACATGAATCTAGTGTTGGATGAGGCTGAAGAAGTGAGCATCAAGAAGAACACAAGGAAGCCACTAGGTAAGTTTATCATAGATTATACATGTCTTGATTTTGTTTGCTTGTGGTTGAATAACTTTTGTTTTCAGGAAGGATATTACTAAAAGGAGACAACATTACTCTGATGATGAATGCGTAAGTAACACAATCTCTCTACTTTGTTATTTCTCTTTATCAATGTAGCAACTTGGTTTATCACTTCAACAAGTAATTAAAACACAACACTTTTTATGTTAACAGAGGAAAATGATCTCGGCTGGCTTTTCAATGACCTTTGAAGCTTTTGTTAAATATGTGTTAAGAGTTGTTTACTCAGTTGAATTGGTACTTGACAATGCCTACTTATTCTTACAATTTTGAGAAATCAAGAAACTATGAGAAGGCATCTAAAAATGTGACATTTGTAATTTTGTTTTGTTTTTACAAATGTAATTGACCATTTGTCCTGGGTAGGGGTGGGCATAAATCTGAAACCGAATCCGAAATTCGAAAACTGATCCAAAAAATCCAAATCGAAACTGAACCAATTTAAATGTTAAAACCGATCTGTTTATGGATTAAATTTTTTTTCGGTTTTGGATTTCGGTTTTTCGGTTTATCTGAAATAACCGAATTATACAAGGATTTTAATGTTTTTATTTTTTGGTTCGGTTTTTAAGAGATTTTGGGTTTTTTTTTGGGTTTTGAGTTTTGAATTTTTTTCGGTTTTTTGGATTTTTTTTCTTGGATTTTGGTTTTTCGGATTTTTCTTGGATTTTCAGATTTCGAATTTGGTTTTTCGGATTCGGTTTTGATTTCGGATAATTTTTTTTTTACAAAACCGAATCCAAAAAATCTGAACCGAAACTGAACCGAATTAAATCGGATTCTGTTCGGATTTTGATAAGTTTCACTTCGGATAACCGAAAACTGAAAATTTTGAACCGATTCCGAATCCGAATCTGAATTCCCATGCTTAGTCATGGGCAAAATAACTTATCCAAAATACCTGATTTGAATCTGACTCGAAAAAACTATCCGAATCTGAACCAGAATTTAAAAATTATTCCATTAGATGTTAGATTCTTAAATTCGAAAATCCTTACTCGAATCTGAATCCGTCAGTTAAAATCTAAAATTTAATTATATATATAAATAATTAAACTATTTAAAAAATTTTAGTCATGTTTATTGAAGTTTAGTTAAAATTTTTTAAATTTACTCATTTCTTCCGGTTTTTAATATTTTTTTATCTGAATTCTAATCCAACCTAAACTCAATAAAATTATTTTATTGGATAGTAAACTCATAAATCCCACATATCCTAATCCGATTGAGTTTTATCCTAATTTCAAAGCCTAATTTGTCTGTTCAACTAGTTTGCAGTTAAATAATTTTTATGTAACTGTGACGATAATGTATACTATAAAAGTACAAGGTTTTCTCTCTGGTTGCGACACGTGGCAGTATATATGGACGTCATATGTCATTTTTTATTTTGGTCTCTAGCTTTTTTATTCATCTATGTATTTATCCTAAAATTTAATAAAAATAAATTGTCCTCTTCGATTTTATATGTTCAAAAAAACAAGAAATTTTAATATTTAGAATATTTCTAAATCTGTAAAAATAAAAAAAAAATCTAAATTCATACTATATTTTTTGCGTATTTATCTTTTCAATCAGAAATAAATTAATTTTTATCTTATATATATACATGATACACTAATTTAATATTTATTACATATTTATAAATCAGCAATTTTTTCAAAAATGTTATTTAGTCAAAAAATATATTTTAGATTTAGTTTCAAATTAGAAATTAGATTTAGTTTACGGGTGTAAATTTGAGTTTTGGATACATTTTTTGAATTTTCACGTATGAAAAAAATTAAAAAAAGTTAGGTCACCATTTATTCTGGATTTTCATCGGATTTGAAATTTAAAACCTAAATTTTTTCCAATCTGATCCGGAAAAAAAAATTGTAGATGTCAAAACTCGACAAACTCAAATCCAATCGGGTTTTATCTAATCCGATCCGACGAGTATTATGTCTATAGCTAATATTAATAATAGATGTATATTAATTTTAGATAGAAAAAAGTCTTTAATATTTAAGCTTATACTATTATTCTAATTTATTTTTGGTTTAATTTTTTATTCACAGTTTATTTTATTTTAAAATAAAATTTCAAATCAATATTTTTAAAATAGCAAAAACAATTTATAAAATAAAATTTTAAAGTTCATTTTAGTATTTTTTTTATTATGGTTATAGTTATGATAATTCACATAATTATTTAATATATTAAATCTAACAAGATTTTATATTTAATATATACAATTTTAGTGAATATTTATTTTTGTTACTAACTTATATTATTATTTAATAAAAAAATTCAATTAAAATTATTTATTTTTATTATTTAATTATAAAAATAAATCACAAATATAGTTTATCATGTAAATTGATAGTTAAAATATAATAGTAATATTTTTAATCCAAATAAATAAATTATATCGTAGTTATCTAATAGGTAATATTACAAAAATCTAAGTATCTTTCATATAATATGTTTATTTAAATTCAACTATTATACATAGTTTAAAATAATTAAATTTTATAACATAAATAAATATTCAAATTATCAAAAGGTTATACATACAAAAATATGTTAATTTAATTTTTATATATTGCACTCTAATTTTAATTTAATACTACACAAGATACAAATAATAATAAAATAAAAGTAATAACAAAAATTATAGAAATAAAATATATAAACAATAAATAAAAAAATATATTAATTTCTATTAAATAATCAACTCGCGGTATGTCTATTTAAATTAAAATACAATTTTTGTGCTTATTTCTCTTGGCAAACATCAAAAATCTTAAATTTGCTTACAAACAAAAAAATTTCAAATACAAACTAATAATTAGTTTTTATATAAAAAATTTTTGTAATATATATATTGCCTAGAATTATTTTTAAAAATTTAAATTAACATATTTATTGCATATTTATTAAAATTTAGGTAAATATCATAAATATTAAATTTATATCCAAACAAAAAATTTTATTTGAATAAGTTGTATTTATGTTTAATATTTTTTCAAAATATGTACTAACCAAAAAATTATCTAAGTATTGATCATTTCTTTCTTTACATATTTTTTCATACCAGAAATATACTATATTTTTATATAAATTAATTTTTGAATATACATGTAAAATATATGATAAAATTCATTTGATATTTGCTAAATATTTACAAATGAGTATTTTAAAAAAAATTATTTAGTTAGTAAATACATTCAAGTTATAAATCAATATTTAAAACAAAATAAGTCTTTAATTATAGTAGAATTTGTTTAAATTTTTTAATTGTATTTTGAGGTTTGTACATGTGGGTTTTGGATCGAATTTAGGTTTTACCTCAAAGTTGATCGAGTATACGAAAATTAGTAACATAACATGAGTAATTTTAATTTTTTTGTTTTGGATAATCAGATAAAATTCAGGTTTAGGATAGTTGTTAGGATAATCTGTTTTTTTTTATTTAAAAAATAGATAATTAGGTCAGAAAAAATTAGATTTTCGGATGTAAATAAAGTTTTTCGGTGCAATTTTGTAAATTAGACTTTATAGTATTAGTATATATAGATATGGTTATAAATATGTTCACAACTACAAAAGTAGATAGGACTAAAATTAAAAAAATATTTTTAAACTATTATAAATACAAAAATATATTTTTTTAAATTTATGATATTTAAAAATGATATATTGATAAATATTTATAATAATAAAATTCTGTATTCACAAGTAATTTAAATAAATTCTAAAATCTCCTNATGATTTTTTGGATTCGGTTCGGGTTCGGATTCGAGTTTTTTGGTATGAAAATTTTATTACCCATTCGGGTATTTTATAATTTTGGTTTTGGATTCGATTCTCACTTTTTGATTCGGGTTCGGTTCGGTATTTTGGGTATGAGTTTTTTGCCCAACTCTAGGTTCAATTACACAAATTTATTAACATCAATCCAAAAAAAATTTTATATTATTGGAAAATACATCAATTTTAAAATTTAAAAATAGAAAATTTGAATATATTATTAATAGTTAGTCACTATTTAGCTATATTTCAATTTACACCTCATGAAATCTGAATCTGATAATGATTTTAATCAATTTTTTAAAAATTAATAAAAAAATCAAAATTCTAGCTAATTTTAATGAACAAAAATTATGTGTGCTAATCTATCAAAAAGTTTTATTAATAAAACATAATTTTAGAAACAAAATTTGAACTCTAATTTAGAAATAAATAAATCAGATTTTTTTAGTAAAATGTTTTACTTTGTTTATTATATATAGGGATTAATTTTTTATTAATTTAAAGATGAGGGTTTAATTACCCACAAAAAAATTTGAGAGTTTTTAATATGTTTTTGAAAAACAAGAGGATTTTTCTACCCATTTTTCCCAAAAAACATACTTAATTGATTCAGTTAATATATAACCTATTGAATTATAAAACTCTAGGGATTAGTAAACTTGTGATCATGTCTTTATGTTTTATCTTTTCAACAATATAGATTTTATTTTAATAAATAAATTGATTTATTCCATGTGAAGTGAAGATGACAATTCAGAAGAAGACAAAAAATTCAGTTGAACTGAACATGTTTTTTTGCTTCTTCACTTGTTCCGGTAGTTATATCAATGTACTAACATATAAATGTATAAAAATAATTAAGTAGTGGCTAAAATGTAAAATTTGCAATATTCATGCAGCTTAGTTATATATATTATCATGGCCAACTAATGATAGAGATATCCAGATACAATCTGAAAATAAAAATAAAAGCTATATATTAGAAATTTAGAATTAAAAGATTGAAATTGTTTTGTGACTTATTATGCAAATTCAAAGAAAACGATTTATAATTCTTCAAATGAACTCAAGAGGGTTGACTTATTATGCTATGATGTACTCATGTTCAGTTTATTTGTATTTACATAGCTAAGCTAGTCCTTTTAATACGAAAACTTAAGAGTTATTATTATTACAGTTAAAAGATTCTTCATTGCAATTTAAGCAACTCCAACTTTAAATGAAATCAGAGCCATAACTTTATAACTTGATCGTAACGTGAATCCAATACGTATACCTTTTTATATATTTATTTATATGTTTATAAAATTTATGTTATCATCCAATCATCACTTTCATTTTGCATTTTACAACATTGATATATTGTATTTTGAGTCGTTTTTACGGACAAGTCATGTCCATTTTAGAGTCTTTTGGTCTAATTTGAGTCGTTATACAGGTTTCGGAGTACAGGTTTAAGACTTTGCATATTTGGGAGCTTGGAACCTGAAAACGTTGATGTTCTGGTTCATTTCTACAAGCCAGCCCGATTGGCCAGGACACAGCTCGACCGGGCCACACATTCCAGACAACCTGCTCGGCCCATAGCTCGATCGATTCAGTCCATACTTGACTTCTTGAAGACCAGC
>KE157922.1:16243-36330 GCA_000411055.1 Leavenworthia alabamica
TAATGGACACATATCTAGATGTGAGACACATTGCAGAGAAAATCAACCAGGAAAGGTTCAAAATTTAGGTTCACACATGAACACAGAGAAGCTAACTCAACAATGTGCTTATACATATAGCTATATTCGGAGCTTGACTGAGTAAAACAATGGGGGAAAAAGAAAGAAACCTGAAACTCAAATGGCTATATTAGAACAGAAGTTCATCACCGTCTTCTACATTAGGAAATGTAACACATTTGAAGACTTTACAGTTTCTACATAACACATATCCAACCTATTAAAACCATTTATACAATAAAATCAGATTTGCTAAATTACTTAATCATCAAGTAACTTAGTTTTAACCTAATTGAAAATTAGGTTTAGGTTTACTTACAGCTTTACAAGTTGGGCAACGTCGATAGATTCTCTTATTATTCTCAGATTTCACATTTGTTTTCTGACCTTTACAGAAATCGCAGAGTAACCATCCTTTTCCGTTACAGTCTTCGCATAAAATCGTCACATCATTGTCTCCCTTCATGAAAATTTTCTCAATTCATTATCAAATTCGATTTCAGTTTCATCGGAACTTTTTGGTTTTGATTGGTACCTGTGATGATGAGTGTTCGAGCTGGAGTTGTTCTTGTTGCTCAAGTGGAACGCATCGAAGAGGCTTGAAGAGGTAATGATGACGACGGCGCGTCGGCGACAGTGATGATGATGGCATCAGCCGTAAATAACATGGATTCGGAGGCTGTAACGTTATCCATGTTGTCGCCATTTTTTATTCCTGCCACAATCTAACTTCAATGGATTTCTCACAGAAATTGTCAAATTCCGCTGTTACAAAAATTAGTGGGCTGATAATGGATCAATTAAAGGCCCATTAACACTGATAAATAAAAGGCTCATAAACATGGGTCAATTAAAGGCCCATTAAATTCGATAAATTTAAGGCCCATTTACTTGGATACATAAACCCAAATGTCCAGTGGTCTTTAACATGATTGATTCAATATGGACAGTGGCCGTCTTGTTTATAGTCTCCTCTCATGTATCCATTTTCATGGTTATAAGTAGCCATGGGTATTCGGTTTTTTCAGTTTAAACGGTTCAATTTTTTCGGTTTTTCGGTTTATTTGATTTTCAAAAATCAGTTCCGAAATAAAACTGAAAAAATATCGGCTTATTCGGTTCGATTTTGGGTAAAAAAATATTTCCAAATTCAATCCGATTAACCCAAATAAACCGAATAAATCTGAAAATTCACCTTTCGGTTCGATTTATTCGGTTTAATTTACACCGAATAAACCGAACAAACCGAACAAACCGAATAAACCGAACAAACCGGATAAACCGAACAAACCGAACCGAAACATGATTTTTGACAATTATTCGGTTAACCGAATAAACCAAATAATAATTCAAACCGAACCGAACCGAACCGAAAAACTAATAAAAAATATAAAAGTTTCGATCGGTTTACTTACTTAAAACCGAACNACATTATATATTAAATAATAACCTTAAATACTAAATTCTAATCTCTAAATCAAAAATTATAAACCCTAAATAATAAATATTAAACTCCAACACTAAATAATAAACTCTAACCATAAATATTAAACCCTAACCCCTAAATAATAAATACTAAATCCAAATATTAAATATAAATTCTAACATTAAATAAAATATATATTTTTTTATTAAAAATATAATTTATAATAAAATATATTTTTAATAAAAAATGGTATTTATGTCCTAATAAAAAAATAATGTAATATTGTCCAAAAAACTACATTTGATGGTGTCAGAGGCAATTTCTCTATTTTTATTCGAGTAACTAACAATGATAACATTGTCTTAACAAAATAAATGTAATTATCAACATATTCTAGGACACATGCTTAATGCTATTAACAAATGTTTAGGAGATAACATTATTGTAAAGCTACTATGGACTTCCCACAACTTTAACCAAAAAAATTTCTAATTTTCTTATATAAAAATGATTAAGTAAACAAACACATGTTCATATATACGTAAATATATATAATCACATTATCAACTGTATAGAAATAAATATGGGTCAAATTTTAAATATATATTTAACTATATATATATTTCCATCAACCTAACAATTTTTTTCTAATCATTTTATTTAAATAATAATGTCGAGTTACAAAATAATCCACCATAATATTAGTTAGAGAATGAAAGTTTGTTGAAAAAAAAATAACTTCAATATAAAGTCTAAAGCATCAATGTCTGACCAAGTTTTGAGCTGAAGTATCACTTATTTATGTTTTTTCCTGGTCACTTCTCTGTTCATTTACATATTTCTACTCTTACATTTGCAATGTTAGAACAAAACTCAACAAATCTATATACAATTTCAACAGATTCAGTCTTTGCATCATCTCCCATCTGAGTCTCCTCTCGTCTCTACTATCTCAAATCAAACCATCTAGCAAATACAGCAGAACTATCTCTCAAAACCGACCAAACCGCTTCTGCCTTTGCTCAAATAAGCAAGCTTTAGGGTTGAAAAGATTATACAGTTTTGGTTTTTTCACGTCTCTGTAGAAACAACTCTTTCAGATATTTCTAAGCTCGACCAAGAAGAAGACTGTCAAACCAAACCGAATTAAAAATAAAAAAGTTCCGATGGGTTTACTTACCTGAAACCGAACAAACCGAAACTGATCTAGTTCGGTTCGGTTTTCGGAAACCGAACCGAATGCGCAGGACTAGTTCTAAGCAAGAGAACTAACAAATATGTTAACCGGTAATCACTAATACAATCTACGTAAACCGAAGAAGGCTCAAATGAGACTGGTTTGATCTCTGGTTTTGGTATAGTTTATTAATCGGTTCAGATCAAAAACGATAAGAATGTGATTTTGAGGTTAAGCAAGTAACACAGTAGTAATGCAAACAAACAATCGAAGATGAAACATGTATATTGTACAAATAATATACAGCACAAGACTCTGTAGAACACAAAGTGATAAATATGTATTCACTCAATCAAGTGTTCTTCGTCTAATTAGTAAACACTATAATACCTGACTTGAATGTGATGTAGCAAGTTAAGCCTCAGAAGATTCAGGTAAATTCATCACTTGTGCAAATTCTTTAGTCATCTTCAAGAAACTTTCCATGTGAAGTTGTTTCCATTCCTTAGGAAAAAACACACAAGTCAGTCATAATAATCGAAAGAGAACATAAAAGAAGAAGAAGAAGAAGCTACTAATCTATGAACAGATCAAGAAGATACTTCACCTCAAAATCCCATGTACCATACAGATCAGGATCATCTTTATCAGCCCATATGTAAGTTTTTGTTTGCAGTTTCTCTGAATTATCCTATGGATTGAAGGAAAACAAACTCATAAAAGTTCAACATCTAAATCTGAAGATATGGATGAAGAATGAATGATGTGAAATGACTCACAGTTAACAAAACTTGAACGTTCTGTCTTATATACTCAGTATCTTCAAACTCATCTAAAATTTGAAGTTCATGATCTGTGATTCCAAATAATACCTACACACACAGATTCAAAATCTCTCAATGAAGGCATTAAAAACTTAATCTGAAAAATCTGATTACAAACCTTGCCAGAGACTTTCTTGGACTCAGCTGGTAAAATAGCCGGATAAACACGTCCTTTGATGCTGAATCTATGACTGCGAAATCCAAAAAATCCACAACATTCAAATTCTAATATCCAATTCGATCACAGAGAGAGCGAATCGTACAAATTAGGGAGGATTGCGGAAGCAGTTTGAGGTACACGGTTGAGGAGGAGACTAACGACGTCGTCCGCCATGAGACTACCGTAAACGAATACATTGTGCATAGCCATTGCGCCACTCATCTTCTTCTGCTGACTTGTTGAGAGAGCCTTCGATTTGCTTAAAAGCTTAAAAGTGAAAAGCACAAAAAACTAAAATCTGATTTACATTATTCTTTTGGGCCTTTAAGCTCTTTCGTCAAAATGGGCCTTAAAATACTGTTAGCGAAAAAAAAACAAACGACTCTGCTGGGGATCGAACCCAGAATCTCTGGTTTCGTAGACCAACGCCTTATCCATTGGGCCACAGAGTCTTTTGGTATTAACCATCAGTTAAACATTTATATAAAGAGTAGTTTTATGAACGTCAAGTCTTGTATATTTGTATGTTGTTCCAAAACTATGATTTTTCTTTATTTTTTTCTATTTATAAATTATTTTTAACACTTGGATCCATGCATCTTTCTAGATTACTTACGTGGAAATTAATCTATACACACACAAATTGTCTTTTTTTTTATAACAAATTTCGAAAACTTCAAAGAAGTCAAAGGAAGAAGAAGCGGAGAATAAGGAGAAGCGTTCATAGAAAGATAAAAACAAGAAACAACGTTGATTTAAGAGAAACTCTTCTTTCTCTTTATCTTCTCATTTCGCCATCTTTATATAAAAAACAATGAACGATAGAGAAACCATCTTTGAATCTTGAATCCTGAAAGCAACAGAGACAAAGATGTGGTTATCAAAGAACAATAACGTGGTTAACAAGGAAGGTGGCTCAAGCGGAGTTGTAGCTGTTGCAATAGATAAAGACAAAAGTAGCCAACATGCTCTTAAATGGGCCGTTGATCATTTATTACAAAGAGGTCAATCTGTAATTCTTGTCCATGTTAAACCTAGACCTTCTCCTTTAAACAATAACGCTTCTCTTCATGCTCCTTCTGCAAGTAAACAAACCCTAACTTCTTCCATCTTCGATTTTTTTTTCCTGTTTAATCGGTTTTAATGGTTTGTGTTATTGTTTTTACAGAGCTAAGCCAAGATTCTTCATTGGTATGTAAAGATCCTGAAGGCATTTCAAAGGAGTTATTTCTTCCTTTTCGATGTTTTTGTACTCGCAAAGATGTAAGCATATATACGTTGATGGTTTTGATTCTTACTTGTTTGTATCTAGTCTAGAAAAGTGATTTTTACCCTGCGGATTCGCGGGTTTTCACCCATCGCGGAACGAGCTTGAACTTAAATTTTTAAGTTCATATTTCTACGGGTCTAGCGAGTTAAAACTCACTTTTCAGCGGATTTTTTATTCGAAACCCACGGGTTTGCAGCCTAATGATTTTCTATCTATTTTTTAATGATTTTCTATAAATTTCTTTTTTTAAAATTATACTTAGCGGTTAGCGGGTTGGATTGCGGGTTTTGCGGATTTCACAGGTGCGGGCTTAGTTTTAAAAAAATCTGTTTATGCGGATTGATAATATTTTTTTTTAAAAACCTGCGGATTGCGGACTGACCGCTTCTCAACATTATTTGTATCCTTATAATGAAAAAAATGTCAACAGATTCAATGTAAAGATGTGTTACTTGAGGAGACAGATGTAGCTAAAGCATTGGTTGAATATGCAAACCAAGCAGCCATTGAGGTTTTAGTAGTTGGTTCCTCTAACAAAGGTGGCTTTCTAAGGTACCTTAAACCAACCTTTATCATTACCTTGTTATTAAATCTTGATTCTTCATTAATGGTGGATTACTAAATCTTTTTTTTATAGATTCAACAAGCCTACAGATATACCAGGAACCATAACAAAAACCGCACCAGATTTTTGTACAGTTTATGTTATATCTAAAGGAAAGATTCAGACAATGAGATCAGCTTCTCGTTCAGCTCCTTTGAGTGCTCCTTTACGTAGTTCAGTTCAACCACCTAGTTTAAAGCCACCTCAACCTATGCCTTCAACTTGTAATAACAGTATACGAGGAGGTTGTTTATACAGAGACAAAACTTGTCTTATGTTTCTTTCACTTGTTAATGTTTACTTTTTGACTTATGTTTTTTTTTTCTTTAGCTGAGAGAAGGTCTTTTGAGTCTAACCAACGTAGGTCTATTGAAGATCAACAACGGAGGTCTATGGAGGATCAACAACGGAGGTCTATGGAGGATCAATCAGAATCTTTTAGGTTAAAAAAACAACAACACTCTTATGTTTTTATTTAAAAAAACCATAAAAAATTCAAATTTGTCAACTTTAAATGTTTTTCTATTTATTTTGTTTTAAATATTTTATTTATTGGTTGATTTCTATTAAAATCATTAATTTTTTCAAATTTTACAACTTTAAATATTTTATTTTCTAATTTCGTTTTAAATATTTTACTTATTGGTTGATTTCTATTAAAATCACTATATTTTAGTTGATCTGATAATCTAAGTTTCTCGGTAAGTCGCATAACAGCTGACTAAAACACTATTAAACTAAATGTTGCTGTGATTGGTCGTTCACTGTTAACAGAACCAATCACGGCAGCGTTTTAATCAGCCGTTAGTGACGAAGCTAAATTATCCGATCAACTAAAAATTAATGATTTTAATAAAAATCAGCCGATAAAGTTAGATATTTAAAACGGAATCAGAAAGTACGGTATTAAATTGTCAAATTTAAAATTACGAGATTTTTTTACCGTTTTTCCGGTTTTTTATGAAACTTGAAACTCATGAAACTTGAAACACAGGTCTCCTTTTAGTAGAAGAGGTAATGGAAGATCATATGGTGAGTTAACAGTTCCAGAATCCGACATATCATTCGTTAGTTCCGGAAGACCAAGCATTGATCGAATCTTCCCTAACCTCTACGACAACAATGATCCAGCCCGAACTCCTCCAAGAATCTCAAACTACTCAGACATGGACTTTATACCTAGCTTTGATTCTTCATCAAACTATGGAAGAAGATCATTAGATATAAGTTCATCACCTACAGATCTCTCATCAGGTTCATTTGAGAGTGAAAGATTCTCATCAGCATCTCAAACAATGGATGATGTAGAAGCTGAAATGAGAAGACTTAAACTAGAGTTAAAACAAACAATGGAAATGTATAGTACAGCTTGTAAAGAAGCATTAACAGCAAAACAAAAAGCAACAGAGCTTCAAAGATGGAAATTAGAAGAAGAAAGGAAATTAGAAGAAGCAAGATTAGCTGAAGAAGCAGCATTAGCAATAGCAGAAAAAGAAAAAGCAAAATCAAAAGCAGCAATGGAAGCAGCTGAAGCAGCACAAAGAATAGCTGAATTAGAATCTAAAAAAAGAGTAAATGCAGAAATGAAAGCTTTAAAAGAATCAGAAGAGAAAACTAAAGCACTAAATGCTTTAGCTAATTCAGATATAAGATATAGAAAATACTCAATTGATGAAATTGAACGCGCAACAGATTACTTCGCGGACAAGTATAAAATAGGTGAAGGAGGATATGGACCAGTATATAAATGTTATCTAGATCATACACCAGTAGCTGTTAAAGTTCTTCGGCCCGATGCAGCACAAGGAAGATCACAATTTCAACAAGAAGTTGAAGTATTAAGTTGTATAAGACATCCAAATATGGTTTTATTACTAGGAGCTTGTCCTGAATGTGGATGTTTAGTTTATGAGTTCATGGCGAATGGAAGCTTAGAAGATCGATTATTTCGATTAGGTAATAGTCCACCATTAACATGGCAAATGAGATTTAGAATAGCTGCAGAGATAGGTACAGGATTATTATTCTTACATCAAGCTAAACCGGAACCACTTGTTCATAGAGATCTTAAACCGGGAAATATTTTATTAGATCGTAACTTCGTAAGCAAGATATCTGATGTTGGTTTAGCTAGATTAGTACCACCATCAGTTGCAGATACAGTTACACAATACCGGATGACTTCAACCGCTGGAACTTTCTGTTATATTGATCCTGAGTATCAACAAACCGGAATGTTAGGTGTAAAATCCGATATTTATTCTTTAGGTATAATGTTTTTGCAGTTAATAACTGCTAAACCACCAATGGGTTTAACTCATTATGTTGAAAGAGCACTTGAAAAAGGATCTTTAATTGAGTTACTTGATCCTGATGTTCAAGATTGGCCACTTGAAGATACTGCTCAGTTTGCTAAGTTAGCTCTTCAATGTTCTGAGTTAAGGAGAAAAGATAGACCTGATCTTGCTAAAGTTATATTACCTGAGCTTAATAGATTAAGAACACTTGCTGATGAATCATCTTCACATTCTTTACTAGTCTCAAGCCAATAGCCAAGCCAATAGGTTAAGGTTAAAGTTCATTACTATAGCTTATGACTTCTTCTTCTTCTTGAGATCAAAATATGAAGTGAGTTTGTGTAGAGAAAGTGTTTATATTGTATAGTATCTTTATTGTAATCAAATTTAACATATGTATATATATATATATTGTTCAATGTGAAGGAACTGAAGTTTTTATTTTTAAATTTTTAATTATGTATGTTTGTAAGATTTAATTATATATTGCAAATATAAAATTAATAACTAGTTGTGGACATGAATCAAATGGAGTGGATTTAGAATAAATCTAAACCTTAAATATTTTTTTATAAAATTTATATTTTATTATTAATTTTCTGTGTATGTTTTTTGGTTTATAAATTAAATACATGTATTTAATTTATTTCATACAATGACTTATATTCAATAATTTTTTTATTATTTGATATTTAAAAATTATGCATAAGATACAAGAAAAACGATTTTAATTTAAGATTTAATAAAGGAAAAAAATAATTAGACCTTTTAATCAAAACATTTAGTAAAGTGGAAGGTATCAGTTTTATTCTTATGTACCATTTATATTATCATGAGTACTACTGATTATTGTAAGTGATTCTAATCAATGAAGATGTTCAAAAACAAAGAAACTCACTATTGCATGACAAAAAATACTTATGAAAAATATAATCTTTCTAAAACATTTTTTTCTATGTTAAAACCCACAAAAGATTGGACATAATATATAGAAAACAATCTATAAAAAATAAAGAAAACCGATTAGTTAAAAGAATATTTGATATAAAAAATTGTATGGTGAAAGTTTTGATATGTTGTTTACTATTAGCGTACCGTTAATTTTAATGAAACAAAATCATATTTTACGTGTATCGACAAAATACATTTTTGGATATTCAGTGCGTTTTTTTATATCAACGAACCGTTAGCTTGAAGAAAACAAAATTATTTCCAATGTGTATCGATAAAAAATTGGTCATTACCGCTAAAATATAAACGACAAAAAGATCAATATTTTAAAGTGTTCACGTGAGCGAATCTCTATGCTAGTTTTAAGAAAATAAAATCATATACAACGTGTACCGACAAATGATTAGAAACAATCGCCAGCAAATATAAGACAAAAAATCATTATGACGAACTTTTCATGTAAACATATCGCTAGTTTTAAGGAAATAAACTCATCACCAACCATTTTTGTCGGTATAATAAATCTAAACTCTAATTTTTAACGCAAAAAAAATAATATATTTTAATATATTTAATTTAAGATTCTAATATAGAAAAATACATTATTTTTTTATTTTTTTTATTTTTTTTATTTTGCAAAACGTTATACTTACAAATATAATTGGATACTAAAATCGGTAATGTACATAAAAAAACAGTTTACAATATACCATCTTATATAAATACTCTTTTATTATAGGTTGTAACTCTTAATAAATAATTTCTTATTAATTATTCCATTTTTTACTAAATATTATGTTCATAAAATATCGATGCTTTATCTTTTGATTATGTTACATAAAAATTAGTTTTTAACATTTTTATTTTGTGTTTAATTAATCAAAATTTTCAAAACATAATAATTAAAAGTAATTACAATTATCAAATAACTACTGGTTAAAATAAATTATTGATAAAAATAATATGTTTAAATAATAATAATTTAGTTCTTAATAATATCTGAATTTTATAGAAAGATAATCATTTATTAAAAAGATTTTGTGTCGTAAAATCTTTGTAAGTAATAACTCATATACACATATTTAAGTTATTTCGTACAATGATTTATATTAAATAATTTTACTAAATATTCGATATTTGAAAATTACGCATAAGGTACGACACAAAAAAAACATTTTAAATTTAAAATTCAATATAGAAAAATTAATAATTAGAGTTTTTAATCAAAACATATTATAAAGTGGAAGGTATCAAATTTATTCTTATGTACCATTTATATTATCATGAGTACTATACTTTGATTATTGTAACTGATTCTAATAAACAAAGATGTTCAAAAACAAAGAAACTCACTATTGCATGACAAAAATACTAATGAAATATAATCTATCTAAAACTTTTTTTATGTTAAAACCTACAAAAGGTTGGAATATATATATATATATATAAAATAATATAAAAATCAATAAAACCGATTAATTATTATTTTTTAATTTAAAACATTGTATGGTGACTGTTTTTAGAAAATTTCCCTCTAATACCATTAATACTAGTTACTTGACAAAATTATATTAATTTTTAATTGAATATGAATATTATATTTTATAAAAATTTATTTTTTATTTAAAGTTGAATATTTAGTATTTGGATTTAATATTTATTGTTTAAGATTTAAAATTTTGGTTTAGGAATTATGGTTTAGTATTTAAGATTAGAGTTGGGTATCTATTATTTTTATTTATTATTTATTTTTTTAGGCTTTAAAATTTTGGTTTAGAGTTAAGGATTTAGAGTAAAAATTTGAGTTTATGTAATTTCTCCATGTTGATAAAAAAATACAATTTTTCAAAATATAATCCAAACCTAATTCAATTGAATTGTTGAATGGTAATTTTGTACTAAATCTATTTTAATAATATTTTTAGAATAAAAACTAAATTTAGTAGTTTAAAAAAATTACTCATGTTTTTATATGTTGTTTCCTATTAGCGAACTGTTAATTTTAATGAAAAAATCATATTATACATGTATCAATAAAAAAATTGTAATAACTGTTAGAAAATAAAAAATTAATAAGGCGAAGTATTCAAAGTGTTGTTTTCTACCAACGAACCATTAGCTTGAAGAAAATAAAATAATTTCTAATGTGTATCGAGAACAGATTGAACATTACCGTTAGAAAATAAACGACAAAAAATCAATATTATAAAGTTTTCACGTGAGCGAATTTCTATTCAAGTTTTAAAGAAATAAAATAAATTACAACGTGTAGTCATATACCGTCAAAAATTAGATACAACCGCTAACAAAAAACGACAAAAAAAAACATTATGATGAATTTTTCATGTGAACATATCGCTACTTTATAAGAAAATTTTTATCTGTAAAAAAATCTAAAATAAATCTAAAACTTAAAATTTTTAACGCACGAAAAATAATTTATTTAACATATTTAATTCAAGATTCAAACATAAAAATACATAATTTTTTTTTATTTTTATTTATTTAACAAAACATTATACTTAATATAATAGGATACTATAACCGATATTGTATATAAGAAAACAGTCTTACAATATACTATCTTAACAAATATTCTTTTATTTTTAGTTTTAACGTTTAAGAAATAATATTTTATTTTTACTAAATATTATGTCATATATATTCTATTTGTTCGTGAAATATTAATGTTTTATCTTTCGATTATATTTTATAAAAAATTAATTTTAATATTTTTATTTGTTTTAAATTAATTAAAAATATTAAATGTAATAGTTAAAAGTGATTATAATTATTAAATAACTATTAGTTAAAAATAAATTATTGATAAAAAGAATAATAAATTTAAAATAATAATTATTTATTTCTTAATTTGTATCCAAAAAATTTAACATAATTATTTCACAAACTGATAAATATTAGACCTAAGAACCAAAAACAAATTCACCCATTAAATATAGCCATGACTCAAAAACTGTATAAATACAAAACAAAATACCACCTAAAACAAAAAATATTTTCATATAAATTTTATAATTTCCTAGTTTTTTTTAAATTTATTTACTAAAAAATCTATGAGAAATATTTTATAAGAAAAAAACAAAAGAATATTTTCGAGGAAGAAAAAAACAAATAAATAAATAAAAATTGCTGTTTTTTCTCTTCTTCGAACAAATGGCTATTATAAGATAGCCGTTTAGGCAAATTAATAATAACTATTTAAAATTGTAAATGATGAGAAACGTGAATAAAAGAACAAGACCACTGTTACTTTAACCGTCACTATATTATATTATTTTATTTTATTTTTGGTTGTATTAACTAAATGATGAGAAACGTGAATAAAAGAAAAAGATACATGCATTTGGAATTTAAATATTATTTTGTAACTGTTGCTTAACATTTATTGAAACACTAAAATCCATTTTTGCATTTAGAGCAAAAAGTAATAATAATAATAAGACTTTTTTAATCAAAATATTCCGTAGAGTGGAAATGTATAAAAATTTTATTCGTATGTACGATTTGTATTATTTTCAGTACTATACTCTGATTATTTTAATTGATTTTAATTAGTGAAGATGTTCAAAAACAAAGAAACATGATAAAAAAATGCTAGACAAAAATGCTAGTGAAAAAATTTATATTAAAATTCACAAAAAATTAGACATATCATATAAAAAATAATTTATAAAAATTTATGAAAACCGAATAAATGATTAAAAAATTAATGCAAAAAATGTATAGTGAAAGATTTTTTATCTGTTGTTTTCTATGAATAAACCGTTAATTTTAAACCAGTAATTTTAAAGAAAAAAATCATATTCAATGTGTATCGACAAATGATTTGCGATAACCGTTATAAAATAAACAAAAATAAATATTAATATGCCGATATGGCAAAGTTTTCCATGTGTCGTTTTCTATTAACGAACTATTAGTTTTAAGAAAACAAAATCATCGCGAACGTGTACCGACAAAAGATTGGACACTACCGTTAGATAATAAACGACAAAAAATTAATATGGTAAACTTTTCACGTGAAGCAAATCTCTACGCTAGGTTTAAAAAAAAATCATCTCCAACGTGTACCGACAAAAGATTAGATATTACCGTTAGAAGATAAACGATAAAAATATCAATACCATAAAGTTTTCACGTGAGCGAATCTCTACGATATTTTTAAAGAAACACAATCATCTATAACGTGTACCGACAAATGATTAGACGTAACCGTTAAAAATAAACGACAAAAATCATTATGACGAAATTTCCACGTGCAAAGATCGCTAGATTTTAGGAAACAAATTCATCTCGTACGTGTATGTCCGTACAACAAATCTAAAATAAATCTTGCGCAAGCTTTTAGAAAACGAATTTATTTCGTGTTCGTCCGTACAATAAATCTAAAAATAACTCTAAACCCTAATTTTCTAAAAATCTAAAATTATTTAATTTAAAATTCTAATATAGAAAATAATACTTCTTTACATTTTTTACTAAAATTATAATTTTATAGATTATACTTATGAACCAAAAACAAACTCAACCATAATGGAATACTATACTCAGTATAGTATACATAAGAAAACACTCTACAATATACCATCTTAGCCAAATACTCTTTTAATTTCGGTTTTTAAATTCTTTAATATAAAAATATAAATTATAAGAAAAAAACAAATTAAGGGTTATAGATTCTTTAATAAAAATAATAATTATAATTAAAAAAACAAATATATGATTTCGAGGAAAAAAGTACAAACTATGTAAAGGATGAGAAACGTGAATAAACGAAGACTGTGTTACCGTAACCGAAGCTTTAAACTCAGCAACGCGCCGCTTCATAAGCCGAGCTACTTAAAAACGAATAAGAATCAAACACGTGTCTTTTAACTGAAGCGCGTGTTTGATACTCTCTGTAATTGAGAGTATAGTTTACTAAGACGAAGAATTTGCCAATAAATAGAGCGGAGGAACAAACCTGAAAAATAAACAAATTAAGAAAAAAACCAAAGCTTTAGAGAAAACGAAGACTGAGAAACTCTTCTCCTTCTTCTTCTTCATTCATAGTCCTTCAGGTTCTTGATTTTAAACCTCTGAATTTGATATTGATTCAGAGGTTAAACTTTTGCGTGTTTTGTTCTGAATTGATGAGTTAGGGTTTGATTCTTTGTTTTACTTATTGGGTCAGAAGAAAGTGTTGTATTGACTGTTTTATTGAGCTTATAAGCTCTACTTAAACCCTAATTTCTTCTTCCACTGTATTTGAATCATCGGATCTGTGTGTTTTCGTTCTGGGTTTTTGTTCAGTGTCATAATCTGTAGCTTTAAATGTTATTATGTGTTTAAAGTTTTCATCTTTAGTTTTTTTATGTAATGGGTTTGGTTTCTGTTAATTTAATGAAAAAAAAAATCGAATTTTTAGTCTTTTATGGTATTAACTTAGTTTTCGTTTTGAGTAACTCGTCTGTATCAGTTTAGGTCTTGCATGGTGTTTTTGAAAGCTAAAGCTATTGTTTTGTTGCTTTATTAATGACAATTTTATTTGTGTGCCATTGCAGTTTCGTAGATGCTTGACGGATCAAAGTTCAACATGCTTGGTGTTGGGAATCATCAGAACAATGATATGAACTACTATGCATTTACAACTCAAGAGTTTTATCAGAAACTCAATGAAGGTTCAAACATGTCTATAGATACTAATAACATTGGAGGTTCTGTTTCAATGTCTGTAGATAACAGTAGTGTTGGTTCAAGTGATGCTCTTATCTCTCATCCTGGTTTAAATCCTTTACGTCAACAAACTTACTCACTCTCTGTTGGTCAAAGTGTGTTTCGTCCTGGAAAAGTTACTCATGCTTTGAATGATGATGCTTTAGCTCGAGCTTTGATGGATACTAGGTATCCAACTGAAGGGTTAGCTAACTATGAAGAGTGGACTATTGATCTGAGGAACCTTTACATGGGTCCTGCTTTTGCTCAAGGTGCTTTTGGTAAGTTATACAAAGGTGTTTACATGGGAGAAGATGTAGCTATCAAGATACTTGAAAGGCCAGAGAATAGTCTTGAAAAAGCTCAGTTCATGGAACAACAGTTTCAAGCTGAAGTGTCTATGCTTGCTAATCTGAAACATCCAAACATTGTGAGGTTCATTGGTGCTTGTCGTAAGCCAATGGTGTGGTGTATTGTTACTGAATATGCTAAAGGTGGTTCTGTAAGACAGTTTCTTACTAATCGACAAAACCGAGCTGTGCCTTTGAAGTTAGCTGTTAAACAAGCTTTGGATGTTGCTAAGGGTATGGCTTATGTTCATGGATGTAATTTCATACATAGAGATCTCAAATCAGACAATCTTCTCATCTCAGCTGATAAATCAATCAAGATTGCTGATTTCGGTGTTGCAAGAATCGAAGTTCAAGCCGAAGGAATGACTCCAGAAACCGGAACTTACCGATGGATGGCTCCGTAAGAAAAACACGATTTCTTGATTTGTCTTTAACCATATTCTTGATTTCTTGATTCTTGATTTGTTTGATTCTTGATTTGTTTTGATTGTTGAATTTGTAACAGAGAGATGATACAGCATAGATCATACAATCAAAAGGTAGATGTGTACAGTTTCGGAATCGTGCTTTGGGAGTTAATCACAGGACAGTTACCATTTCAGAACATGACAGCAGTTCAAGCAGCGTTTGCGGTTGTGAACAGAGGAGTTCGTCCAACAATACCAAGTGATTGTCTTCCTGTGTTAAGTGATATAATGATTCAATGTTGGGATGGTAATCCTGAAGTTCGTCCGAGTTTTGTTGAAGTTGTGAAGATGCTTGAAGCTGCTGAAGTTGAGATATTGACAACTGCTAGAAAAGCTCGTTTCAGGTGTTGTATGAGCCAGCCAATGACGATTGATTAAGTAAAGACTCTATTAGATATAAGTTTGTGTTTGTGTCGTTGTTGTTGTGTCTTTGTGTTTGTGTATGTAGTAAAATCCGTATGTTTTTTATTTTCTCACCTCAATTCTCTGATGTTGTTGTAGTTTCTATTTTAATGGTAATTAAGAAGAAAAGAAATGTGAGATGTGTCCCTATTATAAGTGTTTTCTTTGTTGCAGACAAAAAAAAAGTGTTTTCTTATTAGCAAAATTCGTAGCTTCTCTTTCATTTTAAGACTCTTTTTGTATTTTGACTAGATTCTGTCTAATATTTTAACCCTCAATTTATAATTTGAGGATAATAACTTTTAATTTTCAGTTATTTCCGGTAAAAAATAATTCTTCTGTTCCTAATTTTTTTATGTTAAAGTTTTTTTTACATATATTAAAAAATTTATTTCCTTTTTGTTTATTTTTCCAATTTTTCTCTTACTTTTTCTGTATTTTTGTTTATTATTGGTTAATTTTTTTCTATTTTCCCAATAAAACATGATCATTTTTTAGTTTTAAATTAAAAAATATATAAAATTAATATCTCAGAAACAACAACAAAAATTACTAAAACAACAATATTTTAAGATGAGTATTTTGATCTTATCTATCTGATAATTCTGTTTCACAAAATTTGTCAACTCACACTGTCCCAAAATAGATAAAATCTACAGAAAAAAGATTAAAATTGATAGATTTGTTGTCAATCTGGTTAGATCTTCTCACTAATCCGCAACACATTTAATCTATAATGTTTTTCACTCACATATTTACAACAAAATTTACATTTAATAAATTAATATTTCGACATGCACTTACTTCGTAAATCCACTTTAGAAAAAAAAAATTTAACCATAATTCGCCCATTGTGGATCATCAGCACACGGGTAAATTATTCATTTTCACCGGCCTAGTTTTGACATTTACCAAAATTACTGATAGGAGTAACGGAAACTTCCAAAATGACACGTTTGACTTGTTTGCTTTAGTATGATTCTATTTTAATCTGTACAACGATGTCGTTTAGTTGTATTACTAATGGTTTAATTTCCAACAACTCTTAACTTGTAGTAATGAGATTACTCTAGAAACTTCACATGTTTACAAACCTGGAAACGTTAGAAATGGAAGATTTCAGTTGAGTGAGAAACAAGTAGTATGGTTAAAGGCAAGAGACTTCAAGTTAACCTTGATTGGTCTTGAGTAGAACATTGTGCCACTCAAAGCTATTGCTTTATTAACTGACTCCTTTGTAGCAAAAGTCACAAAAGCAGCACTGTAGAAAAGTTGTTAATATCAATTACAATTCGTTTTTTGAAATGAGTATATGTTTAATATCTCTTGCAATGGGTAAGAGGATTTTTTACCCTTTTGGAAGATGAGTTACTGGATCAGTTAAAACTGTAACTTTTTCGACAGCTCCACACTTGTTAAACAACATTGATATAGCTTCTTTCTTTGCTGCATAGTGTACCTGATAAGATTAGAATTTTAGAAGTATTCAAGAGGCTTGAGGTAAATTTCTCAATCAAGGAAAAATAATGATTCTAACTAGCCCTGGGCAAAATAACATACCCGAAGCACCCGATCCGAACCCGAATCCGGAAATTATTCCGTTGAGTGCTATACTCCTAAATCCGTACCCAAATCCGAACTCAGTTGGTTAAATTATTTTAAAAGTTTTAATTATATTTATGAAAGTTTAGTTAATTTTTAAAAAAAATTTAAACATTCTTTTTTAGTATTTCTTTATCCGAAACCGATCCGTACCCGAATTCAAATCCGAACCGAACCCGATAAAATTATTCCATTGGGTATTAGACTCCTAAACCGATATAGCTGAACCCGAACCCGACCTGTTTACCCGAATGCCCAGCTCTAATTCTAACACGTAGGATTAAGGAAATAGATAATGTAGATGAGAGGGAACCATGTAGGATTACGTTAGTAACATGTATGGTTCTTGATTCTAAGAGCTCTTGTTGATACTGCAATTCACCTGCACAGAAGAATTTATCAGGTGCAACGAGGCAGCACGCCAGTTAAGGTTAAGCCAATACCAGATTGTGGTGAGTGTTTGAGTTCTTCAGCTTTCATCTTCTTCAACTGCTTTGATTGTTTAATTCTGAGTTCTAGTTGCTGTAGCTTTTCTTTCACGTTCTGTATTTCCTGATGAAAGAAACAACATGAGGAATCAAGATTCACATGTATGACAGCAATAAAGCATGACTATCATATAACATACTGAGAATATATCTGGTTTTGTTGACTGATATGAGAGAAGACTTGGCTTTTCAACATCTTGTTTAGCTTGCGTATACTGGAGATCATTGCTTAATTCTCCTGAATTGGGGTTGATCATGCCGTAACGCCTTTTTCTGCTAAGGTTATACGAAGTATGAGGTTCAGAAGATGTAACAGTTCCAATCATGGGTTTCATAGCTTTATGAGATTGGAGAACTCTGTGTCTGTAACCAGCTGCAGGAACTTGTCTTTCAAATGTCTTGCTATGTTGTTCACTATATGCTGCAGGAAATGTTGGTCCATGCTGCTGTAATACTTTGTTTTCATGAGCTTGAATACTAACTTTTGATAGTTGAGGGTATTCTATGTTGAGAACAATAGAGTTTGGTCGCTCCAAACGATCCCAAACACTAACACGAGGTCTTGTTTCTTTAGGTGAAGCTGCATCATGGGATTTTTCAGACACAGCTCCTCTTGAATGACATACATCATATAGCAAAAGATCATAACTTGTCAAGTAGGAAGATAGTACCTGAAGTGACAGATTGAGAACCCATCTCTCGTTCATGTAAGGTTCCTTTTATTTCATCCATAGGCTGCTTTGGATATGTGCAAAGGTCAAGTTAGAGAAATTGCATAAACAATTGAAAAAAAACAACAACTTAGAACCATAAAATGAACCTTCCAACCTTTTCGTATTTATCAGAATATCTACTACATGGTTGCTTAATGGCTGAAACGATGGTAGAGCGTAGTATATTTGTAGAGTAACCAGATGAGTTCGGATCATCTTCCTCTTTTGGTTGTTGCTTTCTACAAGGGCTATCAATTAGCTCTTGTCGTAACATTTGCACGTATTCAACTTTTGGTGATACGAGAGCCTCAGCGTCTTCTATGAGAGAAGTAACTGATATCAACTTTTCCTGCAAAGTTATTCACATTAAGAACAATACAAAGAAACTGGTGTATCAAAGAAATAGTTTTTTTAGTCTTACTTTCATCGAATTAGTAGCTTTGTGACCATAATCATCATGCCTGATGGAGCTTGAACGTTGCTGGGTATCATGAGAACCAGAGTCAACAACAGTCTTACCTTCAAAAGCAGAGTTTTCTTGTTTACATTGAGAAAAGTACTTAATAAGAAGCTCCCATAAGCTGAAAAGGAATAACACAGATCATAATCCTATGTTAATATACTTGCAGTATAACAAAAAGGAGCTGGATTCAAATAACAAACCAGGCAACAAATTCCCAAGATTGCTCTCCAAGAAATGCTTCCAAGTTTTCTCTAGCTTGCCTCTGACTCTTTCCATTACAAACAAGCATTGTAATGTACTCCTGAAACAAGCTGAAACATCAGTAAACACGAAACTCACCTGATCTTCACATAAATCAAACAACAAACTCCAATATCTACTCCCATGGATCAGATGTACAGTAATGCAACAAGATGAGACCATTCCAAACAAAGTGATTACACATGCATAGGCCTATACAGATCCTGTACCTCATATTTTACCAAATCCTTATACAACATAACTTTATTGGAGAGCATGATTACAAAATCAGACTCTACACTATCATCAATACTAGTTTCCATCGAATAATCAAAACAAAGACACCAATACCAAATCCGTTGGGTGAAATTCACATAAACGAGCCAAACAACGAAGAAAACTGTAAATTACTAGTCCAAGCGGTAATGCATGAGCAGAAGTAAAACATAAATCAATTCGAAAACCAAAAACCTAGAATAGTTTCAAGAAACAAGAGGAAGATGACTAACATGAAGAACTCCGTCTGAGTAATCGTCGAAGAAGCGAGGAAGTATATCGGAGATCATGGTTTTGACTCTAGAAGCGGATTTAGATTCTCTAGACATAGGGAATGTGAGTGAATCTTCTTCTTCAGTCATCTTCTTCGTAAAACTGACCATGCACCTCTCGCCGTCTGCGATTCTCGGTTTATCGCTCGTCGCCGGTGTATTCGTTTGGGATTAAGCGAGTGAAGATTCTGAGAAAATGAAAATTGAAAAAGAATGAACAGTCACTACTAAGTACTAACTAGTCTAAAAATTTTTTAAATATGAATATAATTCGGTTCTGTAAAAAAACATTATCCGAAATCAAAACCGAATCCGAAAAACCAAATC
>KE157923.1:11078-27745 GCA_000411055.1 Leavenworthia alabamica
ACGATAAACTTGAGGATTAAAATAGCACATCGTAAGTTCATGGTTTATTCTTCCAAAATTTGAAAGTTCGCGGTTTATTTGACAATTTTCCCTTTGATTTATATAGGCTTGTTACTTAACCATCAGAAAAAGGATAAAACAAAAAAAAGCAGAAAAAATATGAAGTGATGAAAAGAAAAGCAAAAAAGATCAGCAGCCAGTTTATGGATAATTGTCTATGAAATAAGCAGGAATAATTCATTATGTTTTGTTCTAATTTTTATTTCTCATAAATTTTGAGTATCCATATAATACAGAAGATTGTAAAAAAGTGTTTAGTATCTATGATCATAGATAAAATCAAGAAAGTGAGTAGAAGAAAGAGCACATACCTTGGAAAAGGAAGAGATAAAGGAGCTCTGAAGATTGTCTTCCTTTGTTTTTTTTCTTTTTCTTAGCAAGATTCTGAGATCTTGCTTAGAAAATGGGAGGGACAAGAAATGCCACACTTGACCATTCGTTTATAATATTCAATAAAATATATTTAACGAATATTAATTATGTTACCAAAATATAAAATACTAGATAGTTCATGCTTTACCATTTAAACATAATTGGGAACATTGACCGTAAACATCTTTATATCATAAAATAAAACTTGTTGTCACAAAAAAAAAGTAAAACTTTTCTATATATTTTTATCTATCTTAAATTTTTTTTCGAATAAAAAAACGTCTCTGGAAAAACTAAATTACTCAATTGAAATCTTATTATCTCCAAAATTATATTAAATGAAATCGTATCGAATTTTCCGGAGACTTTGATGTGGAGGTTTTCTTATCTTCTCCTCTTTTCTCTAACTATAAATAGTTTCAGCGGTTGTGACGGTTAAACTTCTGATGGGTTTATTGTTTCTGAGGTATAGTCATCACGGTTACCTCCCCAGTCTGCATCAGAGTAAGCGTGTAAAGCAATTTTATTGTTTCTGCGAAGAAAAATACCTTTGTCACGAGTTCCCGAGAGATAACGTAGCAGTCGTTTAACGGCAGACCAATGTACATATGTAGGTCTGTGCATGAACTGAGATAATTTATTGACTGCAAATGCTATTTCGGGTCTGGTGAAATGAAGATACTGGAGACTGCCAACAACCATGCGATATTATGAGGCGTCTGATAGTGCAGTGCCAGAGTTTAATTGGAGACGATCAGAGGACATCATCGGAGTGGCAACTAGTTTAGCTGTAGCCATGTTCGTTTTAGCTAATAAATCATTGATGTATTTCCTTTGATTTAGAAGCAGACCAGAGGAAGATCTTGTGGCTTCAATACCCAAAAAATAATGGAGATCACCAAGATCTTTGAGTGAGAATCTTGAGCTAATAAGGGAGATGAATTCTGTTACTTTTTCAGCATTATTTCCTGTGATGACAATGTCATCAACATACACAAGTGCATAGAGAAGGAGTGAACCGTCTTGAGGATGAATAAAGAGGCATCTGAGAGAGAATTTTTAAAACCAGAAGCAACCAGAAAATCCTTTAATTCATTATACCATGCACGTGGCGCCTGTTTCAAACCATAGATAGCTTTGTGAAGCTTGCAGACATGAGTCGGTTTGTCTTTGTCAACAAAGCCTACAGGCTGAGCCATGTACACATCTTCTTCAAGAGTACCTTGGAGAAAAGCATGATTAATGTCTAACTGATGCAAAGTCCAGTCACGTGAGACAGCTATACCACAGATAATTCGGACTGTATCAGGATTTGCTACTGGGCTAAATGTTTCTTGATAGTCTACACCAGGTCGCTGGTGAAAGCCTTTAGCCACAAGGCGTGCTTTGAACCTCTCAACCGAAACATTTGCTCTTCTTTTGACTCTATATACCCACCTGTTTCCAACCAAGTTGTATGTTGGTTTAAAAGGGACAAGACTCCATGTGCAATTAACTGTTTGAGCATCCATCTCTTCTCCCATAGCTCCTCTCCAACGTTTATCTTTTAATGCTTGAGTAACACATGGTGGTTCTTCATCAGAGAAGGCAGTTGTTGAAACAGCCATAGATTCCTTGTGCTTTTGTTTGGAGATGTTGTTTTTGCTGCGTGTTACCATTGAGTGTGTGTCAAGTGCTGGAGCAGGAAGTTCTGTGACATCTTGTGCAGGAGATGATGATTCTTCTGTAGGAGTTGGTGTGACCCCGATATCAGAAGTCTCAGGTTGGGTCGAAGCCATAGTTTCTTCCTGCACTGTAGAATCATTCAAATTTAGTGAAGAATCCAAACCTGGGGGCTGAGCAGGAGACAGAGACATGAGTAGTAGAGGTTGAATTTCGGTGACTGGCGGACACCATTCATTGAGAGGGGAAGGCGTAGGAGGTTGTGATGCGTGGCAACACATGTGGATCGGCTGCTTTTGGGCTGGGATTAAACAGTGAAGCCATGTGACCATACTTGGACATGAATTATAAATGCAAAAAGGAAAATATAAACAATAAGTTCCCAAAAATAGATGAAGGGTTAACTAGAGTCAATCTGAAGATGGATAAACTAGAAGACGAGTTATGACATCTTTTAAGCATTAGAAACGTGATTGGATTTGTTAATAGATGACGTTTCGAAACTTGGTCAAAACTTAAGTGAGAGAAACACTAGTTTTAGAATTCGAGAACGAATTGATTTATAAGTGAAAAAGAATTGTAAAACACCAACTACAATATTGGTCATTTTTGAATAAAACATAATTATTTTATTTATTTATTTTTATTATTTTAAACTTATTTTCTTTAAATATCTCACATCTAAAATTTAATACAATCATCTTCTTTTATTTATTTTTGTAAATAAGATCATTTACATCATTTTTTGTTAAACTATTATAGTATCAGAGTTTTTCGTCTTTTGCGTGTAGAGCCTGTTTGTGTTATCATTCAAATTATTAAGTTAGATGTAAATGAGAATCATTGTTTCTTTAGTGTCAAAAATAAAGATCATCCAACTAAATCATCTAAATGAATTATAAAAATTTAGTCTAAATAATTACATCCAACTGATTCAAATTGAACCATTTAAATGGACATGAATCAGCCAAAATATAAAATGACGAATATACCTTTCTCTTTATCAAAATATTAGAATTAATAAAATCCCTAAATCTAACCTATTTTCAACTCCTCTCGACATTCTACTGCAACTGTGGCTGCTCTGGGTATTGAACTGCTATGGATTCGCCGATTCGTTAGTGAGATTTGATCTAATTCGTTGTTTCTGGAGTTTCTGGCCATCTCATTTTATTGTTGTTTTCTACGGTAAGTTTTTGAATATATCCTCTCATGTTATTGTTGCTGATGATGATTATTTTGTTGGTGATAATGATGCTTATTTTGTTGCTGCTGATGATGATTATTTTGTTGCTGATGATGATTATTTTGTTGCTGATTATGAGAGAGCATTCATATTTTGATCGAAATAGATTAAAGCTTGTTTCATGTTTATTTTTCTATTTTATTATTTTTGTGTGTGTGTTGATTTGATTATTTTGTTGTAGATTGTTAACTTTTGTGGTCTTAAAAATTAGAATGAAGAAGAAAGATAGATTATTGAGAGTCTATGAGATAACCCTTAAGTATCTAAATCAAAGTTCAAAACTTAATTATGTAAAGGGCTATTATGAAAAATAAAATAAAAGAAGAATGATGATGAAGGGCCACCCACTAATATTAGAGAATTGTTTAATCGCAAGCATTCTAGTTTAAGATCATTAATTGAGAGAACTTTTGGTGTTTGGAAAGCTAAATGGAGAACTTTAGATAGAAAGCATCCTAAATATGAGCTGAAAAAATGGGTTAAAATTGTGACAGCATTAATGGCTCTTCATAATTTTATCAGAGATTCAAAGCAAGAGGATTATGATTTTGCACATTGGGAAACAGTGAAAACATATGAACAACATGGTGATGAAATATTGAACATGTTCTATATTTACCGGCAGGTGATAGAATGATGGAGACTTTGCGTGATTCTATCACTATAGAGATGGCAACAGGAACTAGACTTCCATATTAATAAGGTGTGTGATATTTTCTTGTTTTTATTTTTAGTTCTGTTTGATAATGAGATTGTGTTTTAACTCTTTTTCTGATTGACTATTGTATAAGGTCATGATTCGGTTTCAGAGATCAATGCCGAAGTGAGATCATGGTTATAGCCAAATATCAATGTCATGATAGTGACACAAATGCAAAGCTCATCTCTATTGTTCTTTCTATTCTCTCTTATAAAAAAAATTATCATTGTTATAACATTATGATTGTTTATTGTTATGTTTAAAATAGTTATATATTTGTTATACATTTTTGGTTTAAATAGGTAAATAAACTTATATTAAACAAGGTTAAATATCAATATATATATGTTATTTTAGGTGTAATATATTTTAATTTGATTTATAATACCAAAAACAATGATCTGAAATGTATTTAGTTATAAGTATATTTTAAATTAAAAATTATTATGATTAAATTTAATGGTAGTAATATGATTATATTAGAGTAAGGATATTTTTGTCATTTTTTTGTTAAAAGCATTTTAATGGAGATGAATATTTACAAAAACTAAACAAACAAACAAAAGTTCATTGAAATGAATCATTCAAATGAAATTTCTAAATATAAACTAACATGTAAATGATATATCCTAATGAGACATTTAAATGAATTATTTAAATAGAAATACTAAATGGAACACCAAACAGGGCCTAATCTTTTTCGATTATTTGCTTGTTCTGTCGAATGTTCAATAGATTCGTCTCTGTTCTTTGGTTATTCTGTCAATATGATCAATTATGTTGGTGCTTTCACGCAAATTAGCTTGTTCTAATGGCATATCAGTTGGATATGTTGAGATAATCCAAATCTACATGCGTCTTCTCCAATTTCTTCATCGTGGCTCATACTTTTTCGATCAACTTACTTGACAACATTCATTCTGCTTATATGAATAATCCATGTATATCAACTATTTATGAGGTTATTGATGGAACTAATACTATTTTTGAGAGATTGCGACATTGGAATTACTCCTACGAATGATGAATCATTCGTCCAGATTTTAGTTTCTTCATCAGATCAACCCTCCATCAATGCTCCTTACAACAACAATACAAATAAAAATATACTGATATGTTCTCATTGTGGTTACAATATGGCCACATTGAAGATAAATGCTACAAAATTCATGGTTATCCACCTAAATTCAAACCCAAAATCGAAGCTAGTTATGAGAAAAATGTTCAGGAAGTTTCTACTCGATTTTATAAACTAATGATTGCTTACTTCGTCTTGGCTTATAACAATGTTGATACTGGAAAAGGAATTAGAGCTTCTGATATTTTTGGACTGGTTAGAAATATGTCTCCGGATCAAATTCAAGATATGATAACCTAATTCAGCTTACATTTACAAGTACAACTAGTTCAACCAGTCACTATCACATCATTCTCAACCAGTGATATTAATGGTTCAGCGTTAAATTGTAACACCTCGATTTTTTTAGTGTGAGCTTATTCGTTTCATGGAATTAAAGCCCAAAAAAGCCCAACTGAAACAAGACACAAAAACGTCTAGGGTTGCGGTTTGAGTGTGTATAAATATGACTTTATGTATTACCATCTCCGTTTTCAAGCAGCAAAGAATCAGAATAGATCTGAACCTTAAAGGATATCATATTCTCATCCTCTCCATTAATTTTTTGTTATTGTAGAAATCAACACCACAACGAGTTTCTCCATAGTTGTTGTGTCAGCGAACCTGATTATTTGAGCCGTCAAGCACCAGCCGCCGTCACTGATTTGTCACCACCATCAAAGCCACCAATATCACCGGATCTGTAAGTCGCAAATCTCCTTCATCTTGGAAGCTGGTTATCATTGTTTGATTGTTAAGATTTGTGGCTTGATTGATGTGGCGGACCTATTAATGATAATGTGGGCTCAAGTGAACCCACATAAATTAGATTTTTTCTAATTCTTTAAAGTATTGTTATAATTTATCAAAATAAACCAGCCCATATTTCTAAATGAAACCAGTAAAAATTGGGTCTAGATCCGCCTTTGTTAATGTAGTTGAGTTGATGCAGATCCTCTATAGTTCAGCCACCATCACCATCTGTTGATCTCACTTATTTGTTAATTGCAAAGGTGGGAGTGTTGTTTCTGTTGTCTTTCATGTTGTTTTGATTACTAAATCAGATTAATTCAAACCTAACCAATCCATGAAACTGAACTCAATCATGTACATGAACATGAGTTGTTATGTGCAGTTACAAAATTCATGATCTGAGTTTACATGGAGCTTAAGGTACGTAAGTTTTCTTCAATGGTGAATTTAATTTATAATTATTTATATTTAGAAAATTGTAAATTTAAAATTATATATCTGTCATTTATTTTTATATTTGTGAAATATATAAATATCATGCATCATATATAATATATCCTGAATGGGATTTTGGGAATTCATGTTCACGTCCCATCTCGTTTACAAATAGGAATCAGAAACTCATAAAATACATCAATGTATTTTAAAATGGGGGGGGGGAGTTTCCAAAACGAGAATGAGACAGGACGAGATGGAACGGGAATTGTTCCCATTCCTAGGTTAGTGTCTTTAGGTACTTAATTGAGACTTGTGTTAGAACATATCACTAAACCAACTCAATTTTGGGAGTACTCGTGAGTTTTGGTACTATTAAATCCATCTAATTAATTTATTTAATTGGTTAATTTAATTAATTGGTTAATTTAATTAATTATTAGCTCAGAGTAATCTAATTACTTATTCGAAGTTAATGAAATTGATTGAAGAATATCGAGTCAATGTTAAACTGTTATTAAATTTTTTGATGGGGTTTAACATTTTAAAATCAAAGATTAATAATTGGAATTAATCTTTGATGGGTTACCTAAACCGATGAAGATTGAGATTGTTTCTCAAACATTTACGTTTGATAGTTCTAAACTGAGAAGTCTACAGAGTTTTCAAGGTGAAGACTATCAGCATATCTCTTTCTTGCCTTACCCCTTCTATTGTGTACCCCTAACATCACATTCCTCACTAAGTGACTCCCATGTTACCCACCCATTTTTTCCTTCTAAGTGAGACTTAGAAGTCGTCAGATTCGCGGGCAAAGCAGTGCTGCAGAGTTTTTATTAATAAAGTTGATATTAAAAATTTAAAGCTACTTTTGTGATAAATTAGTGTTGTTAAGATGTGTTTGAGTGAGGAGAAGATGGGTGTTACATAAGTAGTATATATATCTCTTTTTCACACTATGCTTTGTTGGAATTATGAATTAGTGGTTTCAATAACCTGACATCTAATTCCTTCAATCAAGATTGTTGCCAACTACTTCGTTCCTCCTTCGCTGGAGAAGTTCCATAAGTGGCAGATGCATGAGGCACCACCTTTGATATTACCGGCTCTGACAGGATTTGGAATAAAATGGAATTGAGTTGTGATAGGAAGATCAAAAAATTGGATATACTGTTACGGATCTAGAATTTAAATAAAATTTTAAGTTCAATAATCTGGTTAAAGATCTGTACAATGCCAATTTGTAGTAGGAAAAAAAATATAGATATATTCTTCATATAATCAATGAAACTTTGAGAATCTTCTCATTACATTGGCATCTCTTTAGTTTTCCCTACTTCTCATTTTCTAGATAATTATTTACTAACTTATTTTTTGATGATTTAGACCGCTGAGAAAGTTGCAGAAAATAGTGAAGCATGAGCTTGTATTTGTCTATGATTGGAAGGAAATAATAGTGGTTAACGAAATCAAAGATAAAAAACAATTGATAATTTTGTCAGAGCCTTGTATAAAAAGTTTATTTTCTGTATTTTTGAAGTTCTCAGAAAATCAAAAACTGTAAGATTTTATCTCCTTATAATTCAGTAGTTTTTACACTCATGCTCATATGAACATCAGATCTGTTAAAATTGATTACCTAAAATCAGATCTGATATTCGCATGAGAATGAGGGTAAAATTTACTTATTTATAAAGAGATAAAATCTTAAGTTTTTAAATTTTGTTAGAACTTCATAAATGATGAAAAACAAACTTTTACAACGGTCTGGACAAAATTATCAATTGCTTTCTCTCCACAACATCTTCGTTCTTCACTATTGTTTTCCTTCCATTCATCTGCAAATTCAACCTCATGATTTACTATACTCTGCAACTTTGACGTAACTTAAATCATCAAAAACGTAAGTAATTATCTAGAAGATGGAAATTAAGGCAAACTAAGGAGATGCCTAATAAAATGAGAAGATTCTCATAGTTTTGTTGAATAAATGAAGGAGAAATTCATGTTTCTTCTCCTACCACAAACTGTCGTTGAACCTATCGTAACCAAATTATGAAATTTGAAATATAATTTAAATTCCAGATTCGTAACAGCTGATCCAAAATTCTCAATCTTTCTATCACAACTCGATTACATTTGATTTCAGATCTTAATTTCTTGGAGCCAGAAACATCGAGCTGGTGCCTCACGCTTCTGCTGCTTATGGAACTTTTGAAGAAGAGAACCAATGGCAGATTTGGGCAATAATTTTGAACGATGAAGTAAATCTCTAGGAATTTTTTTGAGTGCTGAAATCTGGATCACTGATAGTGGAACAACTCACTATTAATCACATGATAGAAACTTGTTTTTAGTTATCCTTCATAATAGTATGAATGTTAGAATTGCAGGTGTTCAATATATTAGTCTGAATGCACACATTATCATTCAAAATTTATTGTATATCTCGTATTTCAGAATCCATCTTCTCAGTATAAGTTAGCTGACAAAAGATTTAGGTTCTTGAGTTTATTTTGATGAAGATTATTGTTATTCACGAGCATAGCAAGGGATCAACAGTGGGACAGGTAGAAACATTGCTGGTTTATATGTTGAATAATAATGTGGATTTCACCTTTATTTCACAATAATCGCTTTTGAGTGCAGTTCCTGCCATTGTACCTATCTGTTATTCTGTTGTTGTAGATGCTAGCCTGTGGAACAATAGGTTAGGGCATGCTTCCTACAGCAAGATATATACTAATCCATGATTTCTTATCTTGGATTCTCATAAGTCTTAAGCATGTGCTATTGGTAAAGTTTCAGAACCAACAAGCTATGCTCAGGCCACTAAATCTGAAGAGTGGAAAGGAGCTATTGATGATGAAGAGATTAGTTTTGTCAACACAGTGATTTAATTTAATTTTGCAATGCAGCTACTAGCTTAACTCACTTATTATATTGTTTGTTTCATCAGCTCTTTCAATAGCTACTTAAATACATATTACATTTTGACCTTGTTGATTGAGAATTTGAAGCTTAAGAAACCATGGGCATCTGGATTGTTTGTTCACTTTCAGCAAACAAAATTCCTATTGATTGCAAGTGAGTTTTAAAGTAATGTTGAATGCGGATGAAAGCTTGGAGTGGTTTAAGACTCGTTTAGTAGCCAAAGGATACAAACAACATGAGGTAGTCGATTTCGTTGATACGTTTTGAAAACTAAAAAATTTGAGGACTCTCATTTGTGTTTCATAAATCAAGTATTGGATCCTTCATCAGCTGTATATTTCAAATGGTGACTTAGATGAAAAGATTTACATTTAATTACTCGAGGTTATGCAACAATAAAGGGGGAAAGTCTTCCAGAAAATTAAGTTTTACACTTCAAGAAATCGGTATATCGACTCAAACATGCTTCAAGAGAGAAGGGTACTTAAAATTTAGTACTATGATACACTTTGTTTTACTAAACCTATGCTGTTTTGTTTCTTTGCACTGTTGGTAATGTCTTTGTGACTCTTTTGATCTATGTTGACGACTTTATAATTGCCAATAATAATGAAGAAGTCCTGGCACAGAACTGAGTTGATGCATTTCTTCAAGTTAAGAGATTTTTATCGTTTGTTACATTATCAGTATTACATATTTTGATGAATGTGAGAACAACTTCTACTTATGATGATTCCATAAAACAAATATTTTTTGACATGCTGTTATACACCTACGACATCTTCATGGCATTCTTTCTCTGCATCACTCAGATTTTCGATAGATGGTTTTGTAGGTACGACATCCTTGTGATAGACAAACTTTCTCCACAATATGAGACCAAAAACAAATGATTTTATATGCGCACACTGAAACATCTGGAAAGCTTTTACATCTTTTAATTTGTTGTAAATTACATTTTCTAAATTTTAAACTCAGAACTGATGTAAAAGTCTTTAAACTCTTAACCAATAGACCAAGAGTGCTTCAACCAAATTAAGAGATTTAAAGCTTTTAAAATACTTCTATGGCTTAGAAATTTCTGCAAAGGTGTTTATATTTTTAACAAAATTATGATCTAGAAATTCTTGATGAGGTTGGTTATTAGGTTGTAAGCCGGTGAATGCTCCTTTGGATCCTAGTTAGAAACTGAGCCAAAACAGTAATCGGACCTGGCCCAATACAAAATTGACGTTGAAAGCATATAATAACTTTTTTAAGCCCACTTATATACAAAAATAAAAAACATATTAAATGTATTTACTTGGATCCCAATAATTGATTCACCCTCTTCGCTGCAAAAATACTCACCAGCATAACCTAATCTAAAATATGAAGCTCCATCATCATGTCCTATTTCTCATCATAATCACTACCGGTTAATACACAGTCAACCGGTTATGTTAACCAAAACATAATTAATGGTTCACTGTGTAAACCATACAGCAAAATCTCTTGTAACAATATGATTAACAGAATAACACACTTTAATCATCTTCTTAATCAATCATAAACTATTATTTTACTTTCACTTACAATCATTAGACTAAGCCAAATGAGATTTTACAATCTTTTTTCAACAATATGTTACTCCTATTTTCTTGAAACCATGGACTATATGATTTACAATTTCATTTTGTGCTACAATACAATCATGATTGAATTCAAAAAGTCATTTTTACAAGGACATTCACAAACAAAGGCCTTCTAGTTTGTCCTCTTGAGAACAATTTTGGAGAGCTCTTGAAAGACTGACTTCATGTCAGGTCTCTCTGGTGCCGGTGAGATACAGCTCATAGCAACCTGCAAGACATCAGTAAGATCTCTAGAGACATTCCTTGAACCTTGTAACTCAATAATGGATGGATCAAAACACTCAGTCGTACGGTTTTGTCCCACACGCAGTAAGACCCATTCAGTGAGTTCAACAACACCTGGATCACTGCAAACTATATCTCCGGACACTTTTCCTGTTAAAAGCTCTAATAAAATGACCCCAAAAGCATACACATCACTTTTTAGAGAAGGGTATGGTTTACTCGAGCTAGCAAACTCGGGAGGACAGTAGCCAAGAGCAGCTGCATTCAAGACTTGTTCTGATGTGGCTTCTGGTGTGATTAACCGATGAAGACTGTAATCTGTTAAGAGTGCATTGAGTTCAGGAGGTTTCAGGAGAACATTGGTTGATTTTAGATTTCCATGTGGAATTGCTTCCCTGTTATGCAGGTAGCTTAGGCAACTGGCTATGTCCAAGGTAATTTTAAGACGGTTTTCAAGCAACAATGGTGGCAGGTTTAGCTGTCCAGCCTCTGCAGACAACAGAAAATGAATAAACCATCATCGAATTCATGAAATAATCATTTTTTAAGAAAAAGTGAATGCAATCTTTACTTTGGAGATAGAAAGCTAAACAGGGAGCATCAATGTATCTTGATATGATGAGCTTCTCGTGTTCTTTCGGACCCCAATAGTAAGCCTGAAGAGAAACAAGATTTGGGTGATTGATGTTCCCAAGTTTCTTTATCTCCCTTGCAAATTCCTTCTTACCTTTTGCAGTCCCTTCCCTTAACCATTTGACCGCTAATACAGCATCAGAATTGAGCACTGCTCTGTACAGCATTCCATGGCAGCTTCTTCCCATGGCTTCAGCTGGAGCACGAGAGAGTTCCTCTGCTGTAAGCTTAAGAGAACTGTCGAAAATATAGAGGTTCCCATCCAATTTCACAGAAGTTTGGCTAGACTTAGGATTATCTGGTGAATTCTGGATTCTAGGCAGTGATGAAGTGGAAGAAGATGCCAGAGAAACTTCGGGTGATAAGGTTTCGTCTTTTCTTGATGATTCAATTTGAAGCTCTTCAATAGGTTCTTTAAGAAATAATGAAGAATTCTCAGAGCCACTATACTGGGAGAGAGGTGGAGAAGAAACCGGAAGCTTGGCCTTGTGTGTTGAACTAGAAGTAACTGAAGATGAAGGTTCAGTTTCCTGTATACTGTTCTTTGCTGTAATCACATTAGAAGGAGAAGGTTCAGCTTTCTGAACAATGCTCTTTTCTCCAGTCGCATCTGATTTCTCTTCATCATGTTGCTTTTTCAACATGAAATGAAACATTGCACAAACAAGAGCAAGTAGCACAGCACCGACAACCAGACCTATGATCAAGGCTGACTTTATGGAAGATTTCATATGATTCCTATGGTTTCCCAAGGTTATATCTGTTTTATCTTTCGATGTTTCTGGAGAAATATTGACATTTAGTAAGGCATTCCCTGGATGAAACGCGGAATCTGGAAATCGTTTTAGATTCTCTGGCACATTTCCAGAGAGATTATTGGCAGAGACAATGAAAACCTTTAAGCTGTCTGGGAGGCCATCAGGAATATTTCCTTCAAAGTTGTTATAAGAAAGGTCAAGAGAAACCAAATTGTGGAACCGAGTTAGCTCCTCTGTAAGAACTCCACCTAAGGAGTTATGTGACACACCAATATTGGTCAAGCTCAGGTTTCCCGCAGTACTTGCATCTTCAAGAGGAAGTGAGCCTGAGAAATTATTGTTTGACAGGTTGAGATCTGTCAACTTTGTTGACATGAACAGATTCTTCGGTAGGAAGCCACTAAGCTGGTTCTGACTGAGATCAATCTCTTTCAGTTCAGGATAAGTTCCTAAAATAAATGGTAGTTCACCCTGCAACAAATTGTTAGCAGCTTTGAGAGAAGTCAGCCTCAAGAATTGAGAAGTTTCGCCAATTAGTGTTCCAGTGAGTGAGTTTGAACTCAACCAGATAACTTCTACATAATCCCCCCAACTCTGTATCCTTGAAAAGTCTCCAGAGATATTATTGTTACTAAGATCAATAATTGCACAATGCCCTACCTTCAGCGGTAAGGAACCCGATAGTCTATTTGAAGACAAATTGAGTTTCTTTAGTGTTGAAGATGTTATACTTCCAACAGGGCCTGCCACAAGGGTCACAAGGTTAGTATTGTAAACAAATTGTATAAAGAAAGACTTGAAAATGAAATCGTAGTTCTACCTTCAAGTTGATTGAGGCTAAGATCTAACTCAGTTAAGATGGTTGAACTCTCTTGAAGAAGTCCCGGTGGTAAAAACCCCGAAAATTGATTGTCTTGTAACCGAAGAATCTTGAGAGAGACTACAAAACTGAAGACAGGAACAGAACCAGACAAGTGATTACTGCTAGCATCAAACACTTCTAAGCTATCGAAAAACGGGATACCATCATGAGGAAATAGCTCCCCCTCTAAAGAATTCCCACTAACGTTCAAAAACCGAATCGAGGAAACAAAGCTTGACTTTGCAAGACCCAAATCAAGCGAACCCGAGAAGTTGTTCCTGCTTATATCAACATACTCCACACTGTTTAGCTCAGAAAACAAACTCATAACTTCCCCTGAGAAACTATTGCCTTGCAAATCAAGGTACTTTAACTTCTCAAGACTCCCAAAACTAGAAGGAATCACTCCTCCCAAATAGTTATTACCAGAGAGATTCAAAAACTCCAAATTCCTCAAATTCTCAATTCCAGAAGGCAATGAACCACGAAAGATGTTACTAGATAAATCCAAATACTTAAGAGACTTAAAAGAACCTATCTTTGAGAGAGTTCCAGCAAACTGATTATTCGAAATCGACAAGTTCTGTAGCATTCGTAGACCAACAATGACTGGGAAACTAAAATTACCAAACAGACCTAAGCCATTCAAATCAATGGAAGTAACATCTCCACTATTACAAGAAACTCCAAACCAGTTTTTTGGACACTTATCAGAAGTTAAATCTTTAGCATCCCATGAAGTAAGAACTTTACCAGAAGGGTCTCTCTGAATACCTTTCTTAAGCTCTAAAAGAGCTTCAAAGTCAGAAAAAGCTGAAACACTTATCACTAATGACAGTAATATCATCGAACATATTGTATGCATGACTTCAAAAGCTGTAAACAGAGAAATTCCAACAAACCCAGTTTTCTAAAACAGGAGTTAAAGTGTCACAAGAACACACATTCTCAATTTCTCATCATGGTTTGATAAAAACAGATAAAGCTTCGAACTTTGAGTGTAAAAGAGTTGTGAGACTAAGAAAGAAATGTGAAGCCAGAGCATTGGAACTAAAGAGGAAAATGTGGCTCTGAAATGGAAATAAATGAGAAGAGATAGGAAAGGACGTGCGAAGAAGAAGAATCTTTGATTTTTTTGTGGGGTGCTTCAATCAAGAAGCGTAATCAATGGAGGAGATAGAATAGGACATAAAAGTAGGTATTTTTCTTAGCTCACATTAATTAGTTGTGTTTATATTTGATTTTTCTATTTCTAGGATACCTTTAAGAGTAGGTTTTATTGGAATTACTAAATTGAAGATGCTTTCATTGTTGAATCAGTAAAGTTTTGGGTTGATGAAGAAACTACTAGTTAGTATTGCAAAAGTGAGGTCATGTCACATTTGGTTTCAATCCATGTTTTAAATTTCAGTTGGCGGAGCAAGTCAGGTTTTAGGAGTGTAATTAGTTTCTAACAAAACAAAATCGGACATTAAACAAAAGTTAATTGTAGGAATCATGTAACATAATGATTGTCGAATCCAGTTATCCCTCATTGTTAATTATGATATTAAAGTCATTAGCTGAAGAGAAAAAAAAACCAAAGTTAATTGATAATTAGCTTTTAATTTTTTTTAAGGTTATTCATATATATACAATTTTTTAAAAAAAACTCATGATATATATATATATATATATATATATATATATATATATATATTAGAAAATTATTCTCAATTATGATATCTCTTATTAGGCATGAAATATCTGTATGGATTTAGACAAAATTTCCAATAATTTATTCTAAATNTTATAATGTTAGGGTTTAGTATTTAATGGTTGGGTTTAGTTTTTTATTGTTTGAGTTTAGTATTTAGTGGTTGGGTTTAGGGTTTAATGTTTGAATTTTATATAATTTCTCAAAAATATAATGTAATTTTTAATTTAATTGAATTATTAAATGGTAATTTTGTCTTAAATCAATTTTAGTGGTATTTTTGGAAATTAAACTTAAATTGATGGTATTTAAGAGAATTGCCCTAATTTATATTTGTTTAATATTTTTTATAATTTTAAACTGTTTTGATTTAACGAAATCGCGACATGAGGTGATATTTGGTTTTAACCGATTTAAAAAAATCGTTAAGCAATAGCTAGAAGTTCAGCTAGGAGCTTAGCGCATCGGTAGAGCTAAGTAAACTTAAAATATCAGAAAAGGTAAAAAAAATATGATTAACTAAATTAAATTAAACATGGAAAAGAATCTAAAATAATAAATTTAAATCAAGTAAGTTTGATAAAAGAATGAGCTAAGAAACACCAAAAAGTGTTAAACAAACAAAATCAAACTAATCTTCTTTTCCTTAACCACTTCAACATCTACAGCATTTCTTCATGAAAATCAATATCTTCTCTAAGATTATCATTTGGAGTTTCATATATAAGTTCACCATAAAGCTCTTCACCCATTTGAAATGACATCTCCACAAACAATTCTCCTGTATCTATTTCATTTCCATCATAAAAATCACATCAATATTTTTTCTCATTTGTTGTTAAAACAAGACATTGAATTGGACATAGACTAGTGACTAGACTATTAAGTCAGACTAACATCTAGTCTATCCATTTTAATAGTGCGAATTTACAACATAAAATAGTAAATATTTCAAAATCAAAATCAACATAAACCCCTTCAAAATCATTATAGTTCCTTCACAACCATATGATTTGGACATCAAAGAAATAGATTTTGTTACTAGTTTTTGCAAAGCAGGCATATGACAATTATATGTTGACAGCCAGTTTCCAAAAGAATAAATTAAAATCATTAAAATCATTAAGCCAGGGCAAAGGCATATTTCGACTAGCTAACTTCCCTATTCTATCAAGACATTCAGAGATGCTTCTTCTCCCTTCCTGCGCTTAGACCCATTCCTAATCTTATTGCTAAGGCTGCACCTAAAGCACCAAGAGCCACTCTATTCCGTACTGAAGGAAGTCGCTTATCATCGAAGAATTATTAAGATTTCTAAGCTAAGAAATAATATTTGGATAAAGGATTTTTTTGCAAAACTTGCAGTCTAACATTAACCGAAGTTAGTCAATTGTTTTTTTGGTCAAACCCTCAATTGATACCAATGGCGGATCCATAAATAAAATTTAGAAGGGGGCATTAGTGTAATTTTTGTAAATTTTAAGATGTACAATGTAACATCCCAAATCCTAATTATTGGGCTGTTTTAAAGTAAGCCCAAACATGTTATTTAATTAGCCTTTTTAATCTTTTTTTTTTTT
>KE157924.1:0-13487 GCA_000411055.1 Leavenworthia alabamica
GGGTGCTTTAGGTGCCGTGTTTGCTACATGTTTTAGTACTAGACTCTCATGGTAGTGGCGTTATGTCAGGTGCAGACTTGCGTGTTGCCCCTAGCATAACACCCCTCACTGAGTGACTCCCCTGTTGCTCACTCCTCACTATTATGCAGGTTTGTTTTATGCGATGTTAATTCTCGATTAGGTTGTGAGTTTGCATTGAAAAAAGGTTTTGGGCGGACCAAGAAGTCAATCCGTTGACCAGGACCATAAAGAAGGTCGGGTCTTACACTACCATTAGAATTTTGATTGATATTGCTGTGAAGAAGAACTGGTCCTTATCACAGTTAGATATTTCTAATGCATTTCTAAATGGTGATCTTGATGAAGAGATATTCATGAAGCTTCCTCCTGGATATTCTGATATAACAGGTACTTCATATCCTCCTGGCTCTGTGTGTCGTTTGCATAAGTCGATTTATGGGTTAAAACAAGCCTCTAGGCAGTGGTATCTTAAATTGTCTGGCACATTGAAAAATATGGGTTTCAAGAAATCTCAGTATGATCATACTTTGTTTATCAAGCATGTTGATTAGCAGTACATGGCTGTTTTAGTGTATGTGGATGATATTATGATAGCTAGTAACTCTGATGCTGTTGTTGAGAAATTTAAAGCTGAGTTACAGTCTCATTTTGAATTTAGAGATATTGGAGTGTTGAAGTATTTTCTGGGTTTAGAAATTGCGAGGTCTGCTCAAGGTGTTTCCATTTGCCAACGGAAATATACTTTGGAATTACTTGATCAGACTGGTTTTCTTGGTTGTAAACCTTCTTCCATACCTCTTGATCCTTCTGATAAACTCACTAAAGAATCTGGTATATTGCTAGATAATCCGAAGGTTTACAGGAAATTGATTGGTAAGTTGCAATATTTGGCAATTACTAGACCTTATATTGCATATACTCTCACCAAACTTAGCCAATTCTCTTCAGCTCCTAGAGATACTCATTTACAGGCTGTCTATAAAGTACTGAGGTATCTCAAAGGGACTGTTGGCCAAGACCTCTTTTACTCTGCCACTGGCTCATGTGACTTAAGAGGTTTTGCAGATGCTGATTGGGGATCTTGTACTGATGATAGGAAGTCTATATCTGGTTATGCTATGTTTATTGGTGACTCTATTGTTTCATGGAAGTCAAAGAAACAAAAGTCTGTTTCTCGTAGCACTGTAGAGGCTGAGTTTAGAGCTATGGCATTAGCAGCATGTGAAATGGTTTAGATCAGTCGCTTATTGCCTGAATTTTTGATTGATTTTTCTGCTCCAGGTTTACTATTTTGTGATAATACTGCTGCTCTGCATATAGCTAACAATTCTGTATTCCATGAACGCACAAAGCATGTGGATACAGATTGTTACACTATCCGGGAGAATATTGAAGATGGTATTCTAAAGACTATGCATGTTGGTACTCTTGATCAGATTGCGGATGTATTAACCAAAGCATTGTATCCTACTCATTACAAAGATTTGGTTGGCAAGATGGGTGTTAGCAATATCTTCTCACCTCCATCTTGAGGGGGGCTATTAAGTTGGTTATCTATTTGTACATCAATTTTGTTGGTTAGCTTTGGTTTATACCGGTTTAGGCTTACTTGTATATAAACAATGTAAACTGCAGTTAGTTGGTGACAAAAAGATAATTGAAAACATTTTAATCTCTTTTCTTCTTCACTCTAACAACCTAAAAGTGATCCACAAGGTATATTAACACATTGTTTCAAAGCCGGAGATAAAGAGATTGGTTTGCCGGAGATAACAATGCATTCCACAAACGCCGATGTGAAACTGTGAGACGGTATAACGAATACAGAGTATGTGAAATTCGAATACAGAGAATTGCTAAAGAAATGGCTATCCTAAACAAGAAATTTCCGTTAGAAATTCGATGTTCAGGTGAGTTCGAGTCCAGAGGATGATCGGAGTGCTAGAAGATCACCTCGAAGATCAAGTACTCGGTGAAAGAAGATGAGATGAAACAGAGTGTTGAGAGAGAGAGAGAGTTTTGTGGATTTGAAAAATCTGTTAAAAAAAGTTTGTAAATTTACAACGCGCCATTTATAAGGCGTTTTCGGTTTGTGGTTTTAAATTAAATCGGTGGTTTACGAACTAATGAATTAAACTGACTGAGTTTTTTTAAATCCAACGGCTTCCTGTTACAATACTCCTCACTTGAAACACGCCTTGTCCTCAAGGATCAAACGCCGAATATTTAATGAAGTCTTGATAAAATTCCCAAGTGGCGAGGTCCGGTGACTCTCCTTTCCATTGCACCAGTATTTTGGTAACTGGCTTGTTCCTACGTTTAGTCATCTTCTTGTCAAGTACTGCATGTGGTTCCTTATTATTACCCAAATCCATCAAAAATTGTGGTAATGATTGTGGATGAGATGGTGGATTGGGGCATAGCTTGAGCTGACTGACGTGAAAAACATCATGTATAGCAGATGTTGCAGGTAACTCGAGCTTATAAGCAGTCTTACCAACCCTGTCAATAACAGCAAAAGGACCATACCAGCGTGGGGAAAGTTTGTGAGGAATCTCTCTGTTCTTGAGTGAGTGTTGTTTATATGGTTGTAGCTTAAGGTAAACATGATCCCCAATGGAAAACTCTCTGTGAGAGCGTTTTGAATCAGCGTATTGTTTCATTCTGTTCTGAGCTCTAAGTAAATGAAACTTCAACATAGTGATTAGCTCCTCCCGTTTTTGCAGATTTCTATCAACGGCAATAGAAGAACTTTCTCCTAGTAAGTACGGCAAGTGAAGTGGTGGTGGTTGACCAAACACAATTTCATATGGGGTGGCCTGAATGGCACTGTGATACGAAGTGTTGTACCACCATTCGGCTAAAGCTAACCATTTGTACCATGAACTTGGAGTTTCAGAACACATGCACCTGAGATAAGTCTCCAATGTTCTGTTTGTTACCTCTGTTTGGCCGTCTGTTTGGGGATGGTATGCAGTGGAGTATCGAAGATCAACACCATGAACACGAAATATTTCTCTCCAAATATCACTCAAGAAAGTCGGATCTCTATCGCTTGTTATGTCTTTAGGCATTCCGTGAAGCTTGAATATATTATCCAAGAAGAGGTGAGCCACGTCTAAGGCTGTATATGGATGAGAGAGGGCAATGAAATGAGCGTGTTTACTCAGCCTATCGATGACCACCAGTATACAATGTTTGCCGACAGAAGGAGGCAATCCTTCAATGAAGTCGAGACTTATGGATTCCCAAACTCCAGAAGGAACCTGCAGAGGTTGAAGTAATCCCGGTTTTGCTGCTAGATCAGGCTTGTTCTTCTGACAGATAGGACAATTGCGAATGTATTGTTGTACTTCAAGACTCATTTTTGGCCAGTAGAATATTGATTTAATCCTCTTAAGAGTAGAGTCTCTCCCAGAGTGACCACCTACTGCAGAATCATGAAACCATCTGAGAATTTGCATCTTTATATCATCATTGTCACCGATGACCAATTTTCCATTTCTGCGAAGCTCCTTGTTAACATATGTGAAGTGTTTGTGGCTGGAAGAATCGTTCTGTAACTCCAAAATCAATTGCGTGAGCTTGGTGTCTGAGTTCCACATCTGTTGTAGAGATTTGTAAAAGTCTCCGTTTACTTGTGAGAGCGTCAGTTGTAGTAACTGTGATCCAGTTACACGTGAAAGAGCATCCGCAGCCACATTTGTTGGTTTTCTTTTCCTTGTCTGTATTGTACCTCAAAAGAATAACCCATTAGTTTAGAAAGCCACATTTGTTGGAAAGGAGTACTTACCTTTTGGCCGAGAAGAAACTGAAGACTCTTCTGATCTGTTTTGATTATAAAGTGTCTATGTGCCAAGTATGCATTCCAATGTTGTACGGCATATACTACTGCTAGTAGTTCTTTCTCATAAACCGATAGTGACTGGTGTCGTGGACCTAAAGCTCGGCTTATGTAACATATTGGGTGCATCTCCTGCATTAATACGGCTCCAATCCTTGTATTTGAAGCATCAGTCTCAACAATAAAAGGTTTGGTGAAGTCAGGTAATGATAATATAGGTGATGAGGTGAGAGCTAGTTTTAACATATTGAAAGCGTTTGAAGCTTCTTCAGACCAAACAAAACCATCTTTCTTTAGGAGGAGGGTAAGAGGTCGAGAGATGATGTTATAACCCTTAATAAATCTTCTATAGTAATTAGCTAATCCCAAAAAACTCCTTAGTTGTTTTTGCGTTGTAGGTGTAGGCCATTGTTGAATTGCAATTATCTTAGTAGGGTTAGTACTGACTCCTTCTGCGGAAATGAAGTGTCCGAGGTATTCGATTCTCTTAGCTCCAAATGTACATTTGGACTTCTTTAAGTATAGTTGTTGCTCTCTTAATATTGACATTACCTGTTGTAAATGTGTTAAATGATGATCCCAAGTTGTATTATAGACCAGAATGTCGTTGAAAAACACCAAAACAAACTTCCTAGTTATCTCGCAAAAGATGTTATTCATCAGACCCTGAAATATGCAAAGAGCGTTTGTGAGCCCAAAATGTATCACAAGGTATTCAAATGTCCAGCATGAGTCTTGAATGCTGTCTTGTAAATGTCATCTTGATCCATTCTTAACTGATGGAATCCGGATCTTAAGTCTAGTTTTGAAAAGAACCTTGAGCCATGTAGTTCATCTAAGAGGTCTTCGAGCAGGGGAATGAGATATTTATCTTTGATAGTTTGATTGTTCAAGCCTCGATAATCAACACACAGTCTCCATGATCCGTCTTTCTTTTTAACCAACACAACTTGAGATGCGTAGGGGCTTGTACTATGTTGAATAATGCCCTGAGAAAGCATGTCTTTAACCATTCCATCGATGATGTCTTTCTGGAATGTAGAGTAGTGATATGGTCTTTTGTTTACTAGGTTTGCGTCAGTCACCAAAGGTATCTTGTGATCGAAACCTTCTCTGAATGGTGGTAAAGTTGATGGTTCAACAAACAAGTCCTGAAAATGTTCTAATAGTGGTTGCAGGTCAATGTGTAGGGAGCTGGGAGCGTCATATACTGCTATATGTGAGAAACAAGCTTCAGTTGTGATATCAGCAATTGTTCCATTTGGTAAGTCTCGGAGATGCAACATTGCAATTTGCGGACCCTTCTGCAATAGTTTCTGTAATTTGCCTCCGTTTATTATTTTGCAACTTGCTTTGGTAGACCCTCTAATAACATGTTTGATGTTATTCAATGTAAACTCCATACGTAAGTTGCCAAAATCCCATAAAATAGGACCAAGAGTTATCAACCATTGGACACCAAGAACCAAGTCGCAACAATCAAGTGGCAATGTTCTCGTGTCGGTTGTGAATGTGTATCCCTGTAGCGTCCAAGTAAAGTTAGGACAACGAAAGTGTGATATGAGATTATTGCCATTAGCTGCAGCAACCTCCATAGGTGTAACCTTCTGCAACTGATAACCGATATCTTTTGCAGCCTGTAAATCCAAAAAATTGTGTGTAATTCCTAGATCTACCAATATGTGTATTTTATGTTTTCCAAATTGGCATGTTTCTCTCATACAATTGAAAGTTGTTTCGCCATTTAATGCATTAATAGAGAGAATATGTCCCCTTTCTGTTTCCTCCAAAACGACTTCGTCAACCAAATCCTCTGTATATCGCTCTGCTGCCTCTTCAGAATCATCTTCATCTCCCTCCATAAAATAAACCTGAGGTCTTCTGTGCTTGAGGTGGTGCCCTGGAGAGAACAGTTCATCACAATACATGCATAGACCTTTCTTTTTCCGTTCTTGCATTTCATCAAAAGAGTATTTTCTTGGGTACTTATCAGGTTGATGATTTGTGTTTGGCAGTGGTTTATATGTAGTGTTTCTTGCGTTATCTTGGAATTTTGGGGTTGGTAGTACAGCCTGGTTGGAGACACCTCTGTATGGCGTTGTAGGTTGAAAAGGTTTTTGATTGTTTGTATATCTTGTTTGGTACCGTGTTGATAAAGAATGTTGAACATAAGCTTCGTGTAATTTTGCCAATCTAGCTGTCTCTGCTACTGTTGTAATGTTGAACTGTCTTGTGTGGAGTGCGAGCTGTGGATTGAGGTTAGTAAGGAAGATGCTCAAGGCATGAGTTTCCGGTAGTTTCAATCTTGTAAGTGCACTCTCAAACCTGTCGAGATAATCGTCTACGGGTTCATCTTGTTGTTTTACCGTTATAAGCTCAGATAAAGGGTCATCAAAGGCTTCTCCAAACCGCATTGTTAATGCATTAAGTAATCAGACCAGTTTGGAAATATACCATACCTCTCTACCATGTATTTATGATGCCATTTAAGAGCTTTACCTTCGAAATGGATAGTTGCTAATTGTACTTTATACTACGCGGCTGTATTATCTAGAAGGAAGAATTGTTCACATTTGTATAGCCAATCGCGCATTTGTGTGCCGTCAAAAGGAGGGAAACCAATTCTGGTTAACCGTGTGAGAAAGCCGTTATGTTTTACCTGTTGATCTGCTTTCCTTGATGAAGATGATCGATGTATATCCAGATCCGATGTTCCCATATCACCAAGATCGTTTGATAATCTTGTTCGTTGATCTGATTTTGTTATTGCGGAATCGATGTTTTCAATTTCAATAGGTTGTTTCTGTGGATCTTTTGGAAACAACTTTGTTAATATGTCGTTAATGCCACTCAATTTATCATTCAGCTCTGACATTCCATTCTTTCAGCCTGTGATTTCCTCATTTTGTTTTCCGCGGAATTCTTTCCCCAGCTCACTTAGAGTCTGATTCCTTGTTTCCTTATTGTGAATTTTTTTGGTTGAATAGGCTAGTCGTCCGGAGATCTGATGGCTCTGATACCAATGAGACGGTATAACGAATACAGAGAATTGCTAAAGAAATGGCGATCCTAAACAAGAAATTTCCGTTAGAAATTCGATGTTCAGGTGAATTCGAGTCCAGAGGATGATCGGAGTGGTAGAAGATCACCTCGAAGATCAAGTACTCGGTGAAAGGAGATGAGATGAAACAGAGTGTTGAGAGAGAGAGATAGTTTTGTGGATTTGAAAAATCTGTTAAAAAACGTTTGTAAATTTACAACGCGCCATTTATAAGGCGTTTTCGGTTTGTGGTTATAAATTAAACCGGTGGTTTACGAACTAATGAATTAAACCGACTGAGTTTTTTTAAATCCAACGGGTTCATGTTACAAACTGAGTCCGCTAAACGCGATCGTGAAAGTAACTGATGAGATGGTGTGTTTAAGTATGATTCCGACAACAGAAGTTGCTATTTATGGAAATTTAATTCAGATGGATTTTCTCGTTGGCTATGACTTGGAGATGAAAACGGTGTCGTTTCAGAGTATGGATTGTTCTGGGAGCATGTGGGAAAACGGTGTCGTTGAGAGCTACTGTTTGATTATGTGATTATATTCATAATTATTGAAATTTAATGAATAAATAGTAAATAAAATCTATATTTTCTTCCCTTGCCAACGGTCAACCCCGAATTAAACACAAATAGTAACACCAGTTGGGTGTTAAGGGAGTATCTGACATAAACATGTGTTCTGTACAAATTCCATCGCTTATTATGTACAATAAGATGCTTAAATCTTTTGCCGATACTAAAAGTTTCACAAAAGTTTTGGCTTTGTTCAGTGAATTGCGAGGGCAAGGCTTGTATCCAGATAGTTTCACTTTACCTGTTGTTCTAAAATCAATTGGACATTTGAGGAAGGTTCTAGAAGGTGAGAAAGTTCATGGTTATGCTTTGAAAGCTGGGTTTGAGTTTGATTCTTATGTATGTAATTCACTCATGGGAATGTATGCTTCACTGGGTATGTTGGAGACTACTCATAAGGTGTTCGATGAAATGCCTGAAAGAGATGTTGTTTCTTGGAATGGGTTGATTTCTAGTTACGTTAGGAATGGGAGGTTTGAAGATGCTATTGCTGTTTTTAAACGGATGAGTCGTGAGAGCAATTTAAAGCCAGATGAGAGTACGATTGTGAGCACTCTTTCGGCTTGTTCGGCTTTGAAGAATTTGGAAATTGGTGAAGGGATTCATAGGTATGTTTTCACGGAATTTGAAATGAGTGTTAAGATTGGGAATGCATTGGTTGATATGTTCTGTAAATGCAAGTGTCTCGATAAGGCTATAATGGTTTTTGATTCGATGAGAAACAAGAATGTGAAGTGTTGGACTAGTATGGTTTCTGGGTATGTTAGTAATGGTATGATAGATGAAGCTAGAGAGTTATTTGAGAGAAGTCCTGTAAAAGATGTTGTTCTGTGGACAGCTATGATGAATGGTTATGTTCAGTTTAACCGGTTTAATGAGGCATTAGAACTGTTTAGGTGCATGCAAACTGAGGGAGTTAGGCCGGATAATTTTGTGCTAGTATCTCTCTTGACAGGTTGCGCGCAGACTGGTGCTTTAGAGCAAGGGAAGTGGATCCATGGGTACATACATGAGAACAGAGTTAGAGTTGATAAAGTAGTTGGTACTGCTCTTGTAGAAATGTATGCAAAATGTGGATGCATTGAGACAGCTCTAGAGGTTTTCTATGAATTGAAGGAGAGAGACACAGCTTTATGGACTTCACTTATCTATGGTCTTGCCATGAATGGGATGTCACGGAGAGCACTGGACTTGTATTACGAAATGGAAAATGACGGTGTCAGATTAGATGATATAACCTTTGTCACGGTTCTAACAGCTTCTAATCATGGTGGATTTGTAGCAGAAGGGCGTAGAATTTTCGATTCAATGACGAAAATACATAAGATCCAGCCTAAATCAGAGCATTGTAGCTGTATGATTGACTTACTGTGTAGAGCTGGATTGCTAGATGAAGCAGAGGAACTGATAGATAAGATGCGAAATGAAAGCGATGAAACCCTAGTTCCTGTGTACTGTTCTTTGCTTAGCGCTGCTAGGAACTATGGTAATGTCAAGTTAGCTGAAAGGGTAGCGGAAAAGCTAGAGAAAGTGGAAGTAAGTGACTCAAGTGCTCATACTCTACTTGCAAGTGTATACGCATCTGCTAATAGATGGGAAGATGTAACTAAAGTGAGAAAGAAAATGAAAGATTTGGGAATCAGAAAGTTTCCTGGTTGTAGCTCGGTCGAGGTTGATGGAGTTCTTCATGAGTTTATTGTTGGAGATGATCCATCATCTTACTCAAAGATGGATGAGATAAACTCAATTCTGCAACAAACTACAAATTTGATGTCAAGTTTTGAACATGAAGAAAACTTCAAGTTGAAGCTTTCTTGTAACTGATTCAAGAAGAAACATGGATTATTTCAAAAGAACAAATTCAGAAGCAGAGAGTAGTGTTTCTACAATGGTCACAACTATACATTTAAATGAATGGCTCGAATCTTGTAAAACTGGAGAGAAGAAAAAAAGAAGTAAATGGCAACACAATACAAAGACTCTGTGGTTGGTTTCATGTGAATCAATCAGAGCTGGAATCATAAAATTCGCTGGGACAAGGAGTCATGACCTCTGATTCTAGTAACTGGACAACCCGATGCATTGTGGGACGTTCTTCTGGAACCGAAGACACACACTGAGTTGCTATTGATAGAAGAGCATCAAGGCTCTCTATTTGCATTCCTTCGCAGTTTGGATCAACCATCTCCCTTGGCCGTTTTTCGCTTATCAAAAAGTTCAGCTGCAAAGATCATGAACCAAAAGCTTTGTTTAAGTCAATTTTGTTGAATCAATATAAAAAAAAAGGATCTCAATTTTCATACCCAACCAACAACATTAAGTCCTTTCTCAATGAATGAAGCATCAGTAGGTCTTTTGCCACTTAAAATTTCAAGAACCAAAACCCCGAAACTGTATACATCGGTTTTCTCAGTTGCTCTACCGCTTTGCATATATTCTGTTAAGTGTAAGTCATATGGGAAACTCAGAAGATCAAATCTTTATGCAAGTGAAAACTCTTAAAAAGGCATTTACTTACCTGGAGCTAAGTACCCAAATGTGCCTGCAACAATGGTTGTAATATGAGATTCTTCGTCTTCCAACAACTTGGCAAGACCAAAATCTGATACACGAGCTTCAAGATTGCCATCGAGCAAAATATTACTCGACTTTATATCACGATGTATAATCCTAGGAGAACAATCATGATGTAAATATGATAACCCTTTAGCAGCTCCAATGATGATATTTACACGTGAATCCCAGTTCAATTGCTCGCCTCTCTCTACTAATACAAGAACCAAACATTCTCAGTAATATATCATTCATAATATCGAAGAGAGTCATAAATAAAAGATTGGTCATACCATGAAGTGCTTCATCAAGACTACCACCAGGTAAATAATCATATAACAGTAGCTTTGATGTTGGTGAATTGCAATATCCTCGTAGATTCACAAGGTACCGGTGTTTAATGCTCCCAAGAATCTCAAGCTCTCTCTCAAAAAACCGATCAAACCCTTCATTTAACTTAACAATTCTCTTCAAGGCAAAAACATTACCATCATCCATGGATAGCTTATACACAGTTCCAAAACCTCCACACCCAATTATGTGTTCTTCATTCAACATCTCTAGTTTCTTAATGATGTCTTTCGAAGAGTAAGGTAAATCTCCGTGGAACATCACAATAGACGCACCTGAATTGACAAAGTCACATTTGAAGCTTTAGGAGAAATCTTTTACAAGATAATATCTAAAAAAAAGAAATCAACATGGCTCACCTGCACCAACGTCCTTTGCAAGGCTTTTAATCTCGACTTTACCAAGCTTTTTATATAGAAAGCATCCCCAGAAACACATGAGTGCCACTAAGAGCAACGCACCTACAGTTGCTGATGCGCTAATAAGCAGCTTACCAGAGTTTTTCTTTTGATTTTGATCTATAACCAAACATATACAAATTTATAGATAAGAGCCACAACAAAAACATGGATAGACCAAAAAAGTTGATAGGATATATAATTGCTTTACCTGATTGTGAATTTGAAGAAGGGTTTCCTCTATCATCTTGGCACACAACATCAATTTGTATTCCACACAAGTTAAGATTTCCAATGAAGCTGTAAGGATAATATATCAGTTTCATAATCTTATAAACTTCACTTGCACTAAGACAAGTGAAGCTTTGAAAAATCAGCTGTAGAAATGAAACTTTAGAGGCTTATTTTTAAAACTGCGTAAGGAGAAAAGGGTTTTTATTGTCTTACGAGTTCTTAGGAAATCCAGAGAGTACTCCGTCTGAAGGTATTTGCCTTATCAGGAAGTTGTTTGAGACATTGCTTCATAAGACCAATGGAACAGAAAGATTCAGAGGACTAGAATTACGATAAATTAAAGCGGAAGTTAGAGATAAAGGTGCTCACAAGTTTGTAAGCTTTTTCAACTGCCCAAGTGAAGCAGGGATAGCTCCACTGAGACTGTTGCCTGACATGTCCCTAAAATAAACAAAATAAAGTCAGAGAGTCAGTTTTAGAAGTTAGAAGAGAACAATCACTATTTAAACTAAATGAAACCAAAGTAACAGTATCATGCCTTTCAAATTATGATACTTTTATGCAGTCAAACATGATTCTAGATAGTGAGAGAAGTAATTGAAACAAAAACTAATAGATATACAGAGATTAAAAGACCAATGCATTTGATACTAATGGAGGAAAAAAAAAGGTCCATACAGCTTTTGAAGGCCAGACAGGTCTCCCATTGTAGCTGGGATTGATCCACTGAGGTAGTTACTCTGCAAGTAACTGCAATAAAAAGGTGGAGAATTTTGATAACCATGAAAAATGGATTTGGTCTCTTAGATACCATGTTGAATAAGTATAGATATTGTTGCAAAAGAACTTACATTTCCTCCAATGCTGTACAATTTCCCAATGTTGTAGGTATTGATCCATATAAAGCATTGTTGTTAAGCATTCTACAAAGTCAAACAAATCATCAGAATAAGAGCATTATACTAATAAGCAATAAAAATGAAGAGTAGCACATACAAAAGCCTTAAATGGTCCAGCGTTCCAAGCTCAGGAGGTAAAATTCCGTTTATTTTGTGATAAGTAAGATTCCTGAGAAACAGTCAACATTAGAGACCACAGATACTTATAAAGAATGAAAACATTTAAGTTTCAAAACTTACAAACTAATAACTCTTTTAGTTTTTGCATCACATGTCACTCCCTTCCAATTACATGGATCTGGATCTTCTGGCCTCCACTGATGGATGAAACCATCTGAACTAAGAACTGCATTTCTGAAACTCAGAAGAGCTTCACCTGAAGAATGTAACAAGGAAATAAGCTCTAAACAAGTTCAAGGGCGCTATAAATGGTAATAGTGATTTATCTATATTGAAAGTACCATCAGAACTAATGGCTTGATTTTTATTTGAGAGTATACAAAGCAATGAGATCAAAAGAAGCCATGAGCAGTAGCTTTTCATCTCACAGATGCCCATCATGGCACTGTCCAAGCATAATAGAATCACTACCGATCATTTGAAACAAGAGAGCCTCCTCGGATGTTTTGTATGACTAAAGAGTCCTGACAAAGTTCAACAACATTTTAGCACACAAGTCATAGAGTACACCAAAACCAAAACAACTAATTCTCAATTAGTAACACATCAAAGCTCTCTACACATAACCATTTGCAATTGAATACTCTAATCTACATTTTGAATTGTCTCACACCAATTAAAACCCACTTCTTACATTCAAAAATCAGAAAACAAGAGCAAATTTCTCCCAAATTCAACATTAACTCACATGCTCAAATAGCTCAAGCTTAGCTTAAATTACTGAAAGATTCAAACAATATATAACATTCCAAAACTCAAAATCGACAGACCCCAGAAAAAAAAACACACTCTTTTCCCTCTCCAATTTCAAACAGATTAAGAAAAGGTTAAAACTTTCAAGTAGTAAAATTAGATGAACCTCTCTAAAAATGGATCCACAAGGAGGAAGAAAAATTGGGCAGAGGAAGAAGAAGAAGACGACTAATTGAGCTGTAAAGCAAAACTATAATGACTAAGAAGCCAAAACAAAACAAAAAAATTAATGAAGGAATCGATTTTTTTTTTAATGTTTGTGTGAGATTTAGTGGTGAGATTGAAGTGAGAGAAAGTAGAGAGTGTGAAGAGAGATAGAGAGTGAAGATGCTTTCTTTCTCCAAATGATCGGCTTACGACCAATGAGAGAGAAATAACGAAGTGGGGCTCGCACGTGCTGACCTTAACATCACACACGTGTCAACCGACGCTTTCTTTTAAAACCAATTATTATTATGCCAGCTAGATCTTAGCTATTCTAAAAATTTGTCTCAAAGCCGAACCTTTCCTAATGGGCCCATTTTAAAGGCCCATTTGATAGCAATACCCAGATTAGAGAGTCCCTTGTTTTTTGTTTGTTTTGTCTTTGCGTTATTTTCCGATGGCTACGGCGGCGTCTTTTACCCTG
>KE157924.1:13548-23821 GCA_000411055.1 Leavenworthia alabamica
GTTAAAGTTTCTGGGGGCGAAAAGTTTCATGAGAGTATCGTTCGTCTCTCTGCTTCGACTGTGCTGCTCCTCGGTTTAAGTACCCTCCGTGTCTCTTCTCCGGCCTCCGCACGATTACTACCTCCGCCGATTGTTGCGTCAGAGAGTGAAATCAATTCAGAAACTATATCTGGTATTGGAAATTGTATCCTTCGGTACTATTCGCTTTAAATAGATTTGAATTTTGTTTCTCAATGTATGATGTTTTGATGGTGAAGAGAATCATGAAGTTGAAGAGGAGAAATTGGAAGCAGATTTTGAAGCTTATAAAGCTAAAGTGTATTCACTTACTGTTCCATTAAAACTGGTTGCCTTGCGTGGTTCAGTGCCACCATCATGGATCAAGGTTTTTTTTAGTTTCACTTCTCTGGTGTTCTATTTGAGAAATTTATGGCATCATTTGAATATTAGCTTATGTTTGATTGAAATTTAGGATTTTATGAGCTCACAAGGGAAGAGAGTGAGGCTAAAAACTCGGTTCCAAGCCAATCTTGAAGAAATTTTCTTCAATTTATCGAAACCTAGCAAAAAGGAATCTGCTGATATGATCAGCATTGGTGATTCTTGGCTTAGTTTTGCAATTAAGAAAAAGTTAATTGAGCCAATGAAAGGGATTGAAGATCAAGATTGGTATAAAAGCTTGACTGATAAATGGAAGGTGAGAATTTAAATCAGTGTTTTTGTTTAACAATATGAGTATCAGTCTTTGTTAAAGAATGTTTACATTGATCAGATATAATCTTTGAAAATTTTGTTTGGTTGGTAATGGTATCCACGATCTGTAGCTTATTCTTACATGTGTTTCAGTTTTTGTACTCTGTTGCAAACTTGGGTATGTTTTTAGGATTCATTTCTTGACTTAGCGAGTCTCAGATATATCTCTGCAGGAACTATGCGGGAGAAAAAGCTACTGATGGTGAAACGTGGGCTGTGCCTTACCGCTGGGGTAGCATGGTGATAGCATACAAGAAGAGTAAATTTCACAAGTATAAATTAGCTCCGATAGAGGTTGGTATATACTTTATTTGTGGTATTTGCTCAATGTTTATCGACTAAGTTGAAATGCTGTCCTGTGAGTGAATATAACTCTGATAATTTCTTTGGATTTAGGACTGGGCTGATCTGTGGCGACCTGAGCTTGCAGGGAAGATCTCAATGGTTAATTCTCCTAGAGAGGTTGTTGGTGCTGTTCTCAAATACATGGGAGCATCATACAACACGACAGACCTTGATTCAGAAGTTGCTGGTGGAAGAATCGCCGTGGAGAAGAATCTAGCATCACTCATGAAACAGGTTTTTACTATCTCTCTAAACCATAAACAGAACACATGAGTTTAGTTTGACATGTTTCACGTAATCTCAATAATGATAATGTTGGTTGATCTTGTTTTTACCCTTTTGCTTATAGATTAGACTGTTTGACAGTACCAACTATTTAAAAGCTTTTAACGTTGGAGATGTCTGGGTCACTGTCGGGTGGAGCAGCGATGTTATCCCTGTTGCAAAACGTATGTCTAATGTCACAGTGATTGTTCCTAAGTCCGGTGCCACCTTATGGGCAGACCTGTGGGTAAGTAGCCGTAATTTTGAACTTACATACCACATATCATATCGGGAAACTAAATCGTGTAGCATCATTGTTGTTGAAAGGCGATTCCCGCTATCTCTAACTCTGGTAAAGAAGCAGAAAAGGTAGGAGGACGAGTGAGAGGCCCATCTCCATTAATCCATCAGTGGATAGAATTCTGCTTGCAACCCGCTAGATCATTACCTTTCACACGGGAAGTGATTCCCGGTGCATCTCCTTCAGCTCTTGAGGGTACTTTGGCTAAAGAACCAGGAGTAACAAAGAAAGACAGAACAAAACTGGACACAAACCTTGTCTCGGGTGTTCCTCCTTTAGAGATCTTGTCTAAGTGTGAGTTCTTGGAACCTTTACCAGAAGCTAGTCTATTGGAATATCGGCTTCTAATAGATACTGTAAGGAAGCAAAGCCAAGGACCTGGACTTGTGGAGAAACTACAGGGCATTGTTTCGAGTTGGGTTAGAGCCTTAGAGGTTTTAGGAAAGAGCATAACTCCGAGATGAAGAAAAACATTTGAGAGAATGACGGAAAGTGAAAATAAAATAACTGAATGTTAATCAAATACGCCTTGTATCAAATAAAGAGCTTTTAGATTACTTGGGAAGCAAGGAAGGCAATCAGATCTTTGACATCTGTAACTTCAGCATCATCTAAATCACTTATTGGTCTCATCGAGATGATGTTTATGTCTTCACTTGATGATCTTCTCTGGTAAATGTATATGTGATCAATTGATGATCATCGCTAGATGATTTTGATGTCCTCGTTGTCCTTATAGATGTTGCAGAATGTGTTGTTTCTTAATATTTAAGCTAAGATATCTTCCACATGATCTACTAGGTCCGAACTGAATTAGGGCAACCGAAACAATGTTTCTCAAAACCTTGGGTTTCAAGTTTCAACACTTGGGGAGTGTAACGCTCAAAGATTATTTTCTTGGGCAAAGTGTAGACATATTTGAACCATTATTTTTTTAAATTTTCAACTATTATTGTATTAACAGAAACAATGCTCAATTAATATTGTGCTATTAACTTTAACTAATAACAGTCAAATACAATATTAATATTATTACATTCATGCATAATAAAATTAAAAGATAGATATTTTTATTTTATGACTTAAAAATAACAACATACAAACTTTAAACTAAAATATTAAACTATTATAAATTGCTTTGCTTGACTACGTTGGAGTACTCATGTTGCTTCTTACAGGCCAAGCAAGATCATCATCTCGTCAAAGAGGAATGCATGCTTTGGTTTAGCAACAAGAAAATTGACTTATAGTTCTGAACTAACATGCAATGAAGCAAATTATCAAAAAAAAAAAAAAACAACATGCAATGAAGCTGGCCATCGGATGATTAACAATACAAGAAAACAACACACTTTCTTATGGTCATTGTGACGGAAGCTCAGGGGGACGGTGAAGCATACGTATAGGCGCCCCCACTAAATTTTTTTATTTTTTATATATATAACATAATATTATATTTTTATGTATTTTATAATAATTAATGTTCAATTTATATTTTAAAAATAGAAAAAAATAAAAAAATAATAACTCAAAAATGTATATCTAAAAAGTAATTATAACTAAATTTTTATTAATATTTTATTTTATTAATTCAGATTCTTTTTTCTCTTATTTTCTCTAATTGTTTTTTTTCAATTTGATTTCTTCAGTGGATTATTAGGTCAAAGCTCTATATCAAAACCATAAAAAAAATTCTTACTAAATTCTAATCTATTAATTAATTCTTAATCTTATCTTCAGTAACAATTATAAACGTTAAATTTTAACAAATATTTCAGGAATTTCAACACGAGAAAACAAAATATCTTTGAAATTTCTCTTAAACATGAAAAACAATTAGACATTGATATAAATCATTTATTCCTAAGATCAATGTTTTAAGTGAAACTTTATTAATTGAGATCACAAAAGTTGTTAAGATAGTGGACTTTTGGAAAAAGTTTGAAAGTTGTTATTCATGCATATGCATTATTTATACAATGATGTTATTAGTTCTAGTTTTTGTCGCTTCACCGGAAAAAAAGTTTACGAAATTAAAGTTGATGAATTCGTACTTACGATAAATTATGTTAGAGGAAAGACTGAATGTCTCGACAATCTTGTCAAGTGAAAAAAATATAGTTGAAAAACTCGACTATTCAAGTTTAATATATGATTTTGCTAGAAAAATCATAAGAAAAGTAAATTTTAAGTAATATTTTCTTTATAAAATATTTTTTGGATAATTTATATGTTTGTTACCGACTTTTTTTTATATATAAAACTATGTTATTATTCTGAGGGTATGTTAGGGCCTCATTTTTTTTTTTGACAATGGTCCCTGCAGTCTCACCCTGCGGAAGCTACAATTGTTGGAAATTGCTCAGTGTATTCTGACAGATAACTAAATTTCCATAAAAACTATTTAAGAGCATCTCCAACAACAATTTCAAATCTTTAAATTTGAAGTTTTTTTCTCTCCAACAATAAGTTCAAAACTTCAAATTTTAAACTTCTCTAAATCTAATTTCATATTTGAAGTTAGCTTCAAAAATTGATGTATTTATTGTTTAGTCCTTCATATTTTCATTTGTCACAAATAAATTAAATTTTTTTTCTTTTCTATTGACTTTTATATTATTTTATTAATTTTTAATATAAATTAATATTATTAATTGTTTAAAAATACTACTACTAAATTTATGTAAAATTATATATTAAAACAATTTATATAAAATAATATAACATAAAATATAATATAAAAATTCATATTGTCCAATAATTTATATATTTTATTTATAATTTATGTAATTTAGTTGAAAATATTTTTAAAATATATATANATATTATTTTATTAATTTTTAATATAAATTAATATTATTAATTGTTTAAAAATACTACTACTAAATTTATGTAAAATTATATATTAAAACAATTTATATAAAATAATATAACATAAAATATAATATAAAAATTCATATTGTCCAATAATTTATATATTTTATTTATAATTTATGTAATTTAGTTGAAAATATTTTTAAAATATATATATTTGATTTGTATCTACTATAATATAAAAAATAATATTAGTTTAGTATTTTTAAGGTGTGATTGTAAAAAATTTTGAAATTTTTATTGTTTTTGTTAGTTAAAACTAAAATTAAGGATTATTATGTAATATATAAAACTTTTGAAATTTGATTTGAAGTTGTATTGTTGGAAAAAATACATAAAAACTTTAAATTTGAAATTGGAAAAACTTCAAATTTAAAATTATTGTTGGAGATGCTCTAAATCAGAAAAATTTCCATAAAAACAACTTTCTGAAAAAATTTCAAGGGTTTATCAACCAAATTCTGAAGATTATAAAAGCAATATAATTAATGTCAATTCCCGAAATGGAAAACATTAACCGATACCTTGAAACTTTATCGTAATTAATCAGAAATTCATTTTCTGGTACATCACCATTCAACACCTTGGTACTGGTGTATTTTCCATCTCTTGAACTAAAAAATTAAAGATTATTTATGGTAATCATGATCGATATATGTGTCCGTATCAATAACAATAATAAGCCCTAACATTATTACCAAAAAATAAAAAATATAATTAGCCCTATAAGCCAATCTACCCCATGAACGCTGCTCGAAGCCGAAACGTTTCACATTCCTTTAATTTTTGTAATCAATACTATTCACATTCAAACTTATTTTGCATGTTGTCCTTATAGCTTCGAACTCATTGTGTTATCTTCTCTTATCTCTCTTTGAACTGTAGTTTGACTTTTTATCGACAAATTTGGATTTAACCTCTCTTCTTTTTCTAGTGTTCTTTATTTTAACATAGTGGATATTTTACTTTCTTCATCAAGATCAATGGACAAACAATATGAGAAGAAGATCACATGGACGATTAAGAATTTCACATCTTTGTCATCTGATGAAGTTTATTCAAATAAATTCGTAGTTGGTGACTCCAAATGGTTAGAAAAATTTGTTCTCTAAACGATTAAATCCATTGTATAGGATTATATGGTATTGTCTTTTGCTTTATTGGTTTTGGTTTTTGCTTATAGGCGTATTTTGGCCTATCCTAAGGGAGATGGAAAAGGCACTAATACCTATTTGTCTCTGTCTCTGAATGTTGCTGATTCTGAATCTTTGCCTATTGGATGGAAACGACACACAAAATTTCGTTTAACTGTTTTAAATCAAATTTCGGAGAAACTTTCCGAACAGAAGGGTATGTTGTTATTTCCTAAGTCAGACAAAGGATAGTTCTACTTGCCATGAACTTATGGAACTCGGTTTTATATTTTATGTAATTTGCAATTTTAGTTTTGACTAAAATTATATGTGGTTTGACGTTACAGTAGGAAAAAAATGGTTTCATCACTCATCAGAAGTCTTTTAACTGGGGTTCTCAAGAAATGCTTCCCCTTAATTAACAAACTTCATGACATAGATAGTGGATTTCTAGAGAATGGAGAAGTCAAATTTGTTGTAGAGGTTGGTGTTCTTGAAGTTGTTGGCAAATCAGATGTGTTAAGGGAAACTTTATTAGTAAACGAAAACATTAATGTCAATGGGTTTCACGTCCTTCCTTCACAGGTAAGATACGTAATTAACTTTTAGTAAACAAAAAAAATAACAAATCATAAGTGTTCCTCTATATATGTTTATTGCTTGTTATATATATATGATTGGCTTTCTGATATGGTTTTTTTTACTTTATAACTTCAAGGTAGAATCTGTGAACAGTTTGTTTAAAGATCACCCTGACATTGCATCCACATTTTATACAAAGAACCCAGTTCTCAGAACAACATACTTGAATGTCTTACTAAGCTTGATGGAGATTCTTTGCAACTCCCCTGAGGAACTCTCTAATGATGATCTTGTGAAGGCTTATTCTACATTATCTTATCTGACAAAAGCAGGCTTCAATTTGGATTGGTTAAAGAACAAACTGAAAGAGGTTGGTGAGACTCAGGTGCAACAAGTTGAGAAAGATTTGAAGAATAAGAAGCAAAACTACACAGATATGGAAGATTTTCTAGGATTCATAAGATGATGTTGTTTGATGAATAATTTGGTTTTCATTGGTGGTTCTGGTCTGTTTTTTCTTCTTCTTATGTCTCAGTTTGGAGAAGTCAAGAGACTTGTTGTGATATTTGAGGTTTCACTCTTATGTTTCTTTTATTTTCTTGATGAAAAAGGAATTATAAAATTGCTTTTTTTATTTTCTTGATGAAAAAGGAATTATAAAGTCACCCACGTGATCTAAACCAAGATGGTTGGACCTTGAATTCATCTTCAGATTGCTGTGAATGGGTTGGGATCACATGTAATGATCGAACCAACACCGCTAGAAGAATCACCAAGCTGGAGCTTATCACCTTTGGATATCATGATTGGTTGTTTGATTCTTTTGGGGAACTTGATCAGATTAGGGTTCTTGATCTTTTTCACAATCAATTTTTAGGCTTGATCTCTTCTTCAATTTTCAATCTAGTGTACCTAGAAATCCTAGATTTAAGCTGACATGTTGTGCTGACGAGGACGACACATTAGCTTAGAACAAAAATTAGAAAATAAAATTGGTGTGTTAGGGTTCAAACTGGTGATCACTGGGTAATATACAACTGTCAAGACCACTAGATTATATCACATTTTTTTATTTTTCTATTTTAACATAATATATAAGTATATTATATACCAATATTTTTTTACTTTTTACCGCATAAATTTTATTTTTTCTGTCTTATAAAATCTAAATTTAAATATTATTTTCAGTTAATGTACTAGTATTATAATGTGTATTTTTTTTTTTATAAAATCTAACCCCAAATTATTAATATTTTAAAAAAATTATAAATAGTTAGACATTTGATTGGACGGGCTTTAACAAATCTATCTCCAATTATACTCGATTGTTTCTATTAATTTTTCTAATTAATTTCTTAATGATGCATTTTAAAAAATAACGGTTAAATAACAAAAAATATCTTTTTAGCTTTAAAATCTTTTTACAATTATATTTTAGTTATCATATATTTATTTAGAAAAGAACTAAAATACTACAGTATAATGATATCAATAATACATAAACACATATAGTATGTATAAAGTAATACTTTAATTTGATTGATAGTGTATTAATAATAAAAAATATAATTTTATAGTATGTTATTAGAAATTTGATATAAGTTTATTTAGGTTTATGCGGTAAAAATATAAAACATTGGTACACTGTATAGATATATATTATGTTCTAATAGAAAAATAAAAAAATGCAATGTAGTCTGTACCATCATCTATTACTCAAGGAATTTGTCGTCAGCATCCGCTAACAGAAGTTTAACCGTGTTAGCAAATTTGTAGATTTTAGCCGGTATTAAATAGATTGTGGAGAAAATTTTTAAAATATAATAGATCATATAGTTTTAAACATGACTCAATAATTTATAGGAGTGTACGGTAAAGTGACAAAGTTCAAGAGGAAATAGGCCGGAAAGTCGAAAACCTGAATTAGGGCAACCGAAACAATGTTTTCTCAAAACCTTGGATTTCCACTTAGGAGAGTGTAACTCTCAAAGATTATTTTCTTGGGCAAAGTGTAGACATATTTGGACCATTCTTGTTTCTCAACATCCTCAAGAACCCACGTATGCAACTCATCGAGGATACTGTCCGGATCATCCTTAGATTCAATCCACCTAATTTACCTTTATAGTTTATCAATGTAATTTTATATATATAAGGATATCATACCATTCTACGTCAATAAACTTAAAACTTTCCGACCTAAAATTGAAACAAGCTATCATATAAAGCATTGTAGAACCAACAAAATATTGAGCAAAGTAATATAAAAATCCATTGATGCATATGTTTCCACTCCAACGACATTGCATATTGGATCTAGCTAGAGGTGTCAAAACGAGGGTTCCTGTCCATTTTGGACTGTTCAATATTGTATATTTTAATTGTTGTCTATTATGGTTCAGGTCCAATAAAGCTCATTAATGTCTCACTAAAAATGGACTGTCCATAAGATGTCTATATTTTATTTCTTTGATAATTATGTATATGCTATAAATAATTTTATAATTCTTCCAAATCCATTTAAATTCACCAGCTTCTTTTTTATAAAGCTATAAGCTTACGTACTGTAGACACTGAATTTATAAGAGTCATGAAAATCAACTACTTAAAGTGGTCCACTTTTTAGCAATGGCTAAACCATCTACATCAAAAACCTATTTTAGATTCAAATGCAAAAACACATCTAATAGAAGATAAGAAAAAAAGTTATAGGCAACTTAAAGCCTTAAAAAGCTAAATCGTTAGAAGCAAACAATGAAACCAGTCAAACCGATAATACTATGCATCTGAGATGCAAAGTAAGATATGATAAACACAAAATCAAAGATGATAAATCTAACATCACAATCCAGATCGCCATAAACTAATGAAATCCTATATTAAACCCTAAGAGATTTAAACAAATTTAACGAATCTAGAATGAAATCCAGAAACTTGTTGGACTTTTCTCATTAAAAGTCGTTTTATAAGAATCGGACAACAAACAGATGTTAGTCTGTTCCAACAAGTCGATATGTTTTGTGTTTCTTACAATACACAAAAACTCTTTTTTAATAATATTGTACTCTATTTTATTATGACAAAAATCACACTAAATATTAAAATACATGATGAGTATTTATAGCTACAGACTTAATACAATACAAGAGACACATCTCTTGTACACACCTTTTCACTATAACCATTTTTATCACACCTTTTGTATGATACTAGTACAATTTTATTCTATAACATTTACCTAATGTTTTATATAATATTTAACATATATTATATTGCTAATGATGAGACATGATCATATTTCAACAAAACTAACATATCGCTAGAATGACGAAGAAGAGATAGACGAAGAAGGAAGTGAAGACGATGAAGGATGAGATTGAATAACTCACTTAGAAAATCAGTAAAAATCACTGTAGAAGAATGCTCAGAAATTCACGAATCTGTTAAGGAGAAAACTAATCGTAAATACTAAGGACTGTTCTTTTTTTTAACTGACCTAATTTCTATTTTTCCCAAATTTAACCTAAATTTTAATGACCAATGGTAAGTAACGTCTGTAGAGTTCAACCTATTTTTGTCCATAGATATAAATGGTCCAAACCAATTTAGGGTTCTCTATATATTGGCATGTCTATAATCTATTGGACATGGGTGGTCCATGGGTGATCTAACCATTTTGACACCTCTAATTTGGATCGTCCTCCTTCTCATTCTATCATTTCCTAATGTCATAACTAGGTAATAACCTGCGAGCTATGCATCGCAGGGTAATATCATATATTTATATGATTAAATATATTACTTATATTAGATATTATGAAATGAAAAAGTAATAATTCAAAATTACAAATATGTAGTATGAAAAGATAATTAGAGAATATATTGAATGTGCAAAATAGTTTTGAAGTTAAAGACTAAGTTTTTTTATAAAATTGAATTACGATCTATAGTGATAACCAAATAGAAAAGACGAAAATATAACTACAAAGATGTGTTACAAAAAAAAATCTCCATGGAGCAT